>VZTO01018837.1:40342-52809 GCA_013400615.1 Syrrhaptes paradoxus
GACATCCCAGAGGAAGTCCTTGAGGAGCTGCAGGAATTACCTGGAGGGGACTGAGGGGGGAAGACCTGGACAAGGCTGCTGGAGCTCCTCTGCTGCAAGGTCAGCTCCTGGCAGGACCACCTTCAAAGCTCATCGGAGGCATGGAAATAATTTTCAGCTGGACAGCAGTGGCCAGACCCAGGGAATTATGCTTTCTCAAGGAGCCCTGCAGAGCTCGCTGTCCTCATCCCTGTGGAGCCAGGGACAGCAGCCATAAGAGGTGGGATGCAGAGATGCTGCAAAGAGTCCCAGTGCTTTCGGGCACCCAGTGGTGTCCTGCCAGGCATGGGAAGGATTGTCCCCAAGGACGATTGGGCTGGGGGCATTTGGCCACTCTGGGAAGCCCCTGAAGATGGCTCCAGGTTGAGGGAGAGTAGGGTTTGGGCATCTCCTGGGAGGCGTGACCAGCCTGTGGGACGAGGAAGCAGGTCTTGTCACATGCTCAGGGAATAGCCGATCGCCAGCAGCGCTGGGGTCAGGAAGGAATTTTCCCCCGGGGCAGATTGGCGCTGGTCCCCAGGGGTTTTTTGCCTTCCTCTGCAGCATTGAGCACGACCACTTATTGGGGCTCCTCTGGTCCGTTTTGGCTCGGTCACTGCCTGCTGCTCATGCACCATGAAAATGGCCTCTCGTGCCCTGCAGCTGGGGGGAGGAGGCTTTTTTTTCCCCCAGGCAGGGCTAGCAAGTGTCTCTGGGGGTTTTTTGCTTTCCTCTGAAGCACTGGGCACAGCCTCTTGCCATGGCTCCTTTGGGCCACTTTGGCCAGGTGCCTGCTGCTTGTGCTCTACAGAGGTGGCCCCCCTGCAGCCGGGGGAGGAATCTTTCCAGCTCTCTGGCCCCGGGCCGCCCCCGGGGGGTGCTGCTTTTTCCTCTGTGGCATCAGCACAGCCCCTTGTCAAGGCTCCTCTGGGCCCTTTCAGGACTCACCCTAAAGAACGCATCAGCCTGCTCCTGGCTACACATGCGCATCATGGTGTTAATACCTATGAGCATCGGCTCTGAAAAATATTCAAAAAAATAAAATCAAGTACAGTTTCCACTTTTAACCTTTGCCTTGTGTATCCTTGAAAGTGTTTTTGGAACTGAAAAACCCCTGGCACTTCAGGCAAATAACAGTCTCAGCATTATTCAACTCACAGTGAGTGGAGAGGAAAGGAAAGGAGAGGAGAGGGAATAGTTCATCTGGAAGGGACCTACAACAATCATCTAGTACAACTGCCTGACAGCTTCGGGGCTGACCAAAAGTGAAAGCATAGGACAACGCCAAGGGCATTGCCTAAATTCGTCTTCAACACTGACAGGCTTGGGGGATCAATCACCTCTCCAGGAAGCCTGTTCCAGTGTTTGACCACCCTCTTGATAAAGAAATGTTTCCTCATGTTAAGTCCAAACCCTTCCTGACTGACACAGCTTTGAGAGAAGAGATCAGCACCTCCCTCTCTGCTTCCCCTCTTCAGAAGCTGCAGAGAGCATTGAGGTCACCCCTCAGCCTCCTTCTCTCCAAACTAAACAAACCCCCTGTCCTCAGCCACTCCTCAGAGGACATGCCTTCCAGCCCCTTCACCAGTTTTGGTGCCCTCCTTGGGACACATTCAAGGACCTTCACATCCTTTTTGAATGGTGGGGCCCAGAACTGCACACAACACTAAAAGTGAGGCCACACCAACACTAAATACAGCGGGACAATCACTTCTTTTGACCAGCTGGTTATGCTGTGTTTGGTGCGCCCCAGGATGTGGTTTGCCCTCTTGGCTGCCAGGGCACACTGCTGACTCCAGGTTAGCCTCTTCATGACTGCTCTCCAGCCACTCCTTTCCCAATTTATATTTCTGTCCAATGTTACTCCATCTCAGGTGCAGAATCTGGTCTTTTTCAGTTTTATGTCATTGCTGACTGCCCAATGCTCCAATCTGTCTAGACCCCTCTTGCAAGGCCTCTTATTCCTTGAGAGAGTCAACAGCACCTCCCAGTATCATCAGCAAACTTGCTAAGGGTGCATTCAACTCCTGCATCCAGATCACTGATAAAAATACTGAAGAGAATTGGCACTAGATAGAGCCCTGAGGAACACCGCTGGTGGCTGGTTGCCAGACAGATGTAGCCCCCTTTACTGCAACCCTTTGAGCCTTGCCCTTCAGCCAGTTCTTCACCCACTGCACTGGGAGCCTGCTTATTCCACAGCTGGACAACTTGTCCAGAAGGATGCTGTGAGGAACAGTACCAAAACCCTTACTAAAATCCAGGAAAACTACATACAACACCAAGGTGAGTGACCTTATCACAGAAGGAGATTAAATTAGTTAAAGAGGACTTTCCCTTTGTGAATCCATGTTGAACGTGCCTGATAACTACCTTGTCCTTTAAATGCTTTCAGTAGCACCCTGTATGATCCCTCAATGATTTTTCCAGGTGCTGAGGTTAGACAAACAGGTCTGTAGTTTCCTGGGTCTTCCCTCATGACCTTCTTGTAAACTGGAATAATTTTGGCTAGCTTCCAGTCAGCAGGGACCTCCCCAGGCTCCCAAGAATTTCTGTAGATGATTAAGAGGGGTTTCAATGTAACATCTCCTAGTTCCTTTAGTGCTCTGGAACAAATTCCATCAGGCCCCATGGACTTGACATTAGAAAATATTTATTTATCAAGAGGGTGGTCAAACCCTGGAACAGGCTTCCTAGAGAGGTGGGCCATGCCCTGTGCCTGTCAGTGTTGAAGAGGCGTTTGGACAGTGCCCTTAATACCATGCTTTAACTTTTGGTCAGCCCTGAAAGTGATCAGGCAGTTGGACTAGATCATTGTTGCAGGTCCCTTCCAGCTGAACTATTCTATTCAAGCATTCAACTGATACAACCAATCCCTTACAATTTCAGTTTCCACAAATGGAAAATCCCTGTTCTTGTAGTTGTGCTCCTTCAACTTAGAGGAATGGACAGCCCAAGCAATATAAGAGATGTAAATTAAAAAAAAAAAAAAAAAGCAGGAGCGAGAAAGAGGGTGAAGAGTGGGAACAGTGTTAGTAGCAACTGAGGAGAACCTAGAGACAGGTGCCAGTTCTGGGAAAAGCACATGGGAGGAGACTTGGGAGAGAACAGAGCAATAAAGTTCTGTTTCTGCTGCAGAGGTTTCCCATGGAGGACTGACCCTGAACTGTCACAGACCTGAGAAGTGAGAAGCAAGTGAATGACAGGGCCCCTATGGAGGAGAGCCCTTGGGAGTCTTCATCCCAAAGAAGCTATTCCTAGTTTTGAAATTCCAAAACTGTTATCTGAAATGACAACTATTTTTAATTGATTATGACATGCTCAAAGCACACTTAATGGGATGTGCATAATCAGGACAGCTGCTTTGGTGACACAAAATGCAGAGAAACCATTTTGATCCTATTTCACAGAATGTGTTTTGTGTCACTTACATGGCACGATCACAGGTACCCAGGCTGCTTTCTTGGGATATCTTTGGGTTTTAATTACCCTGTCAATTAGAGTTAGATGTATTAATGTGGCAGTGAAATTATACAGATTGCTCATGGGTTCTGTTCTCCACTCATTTGCATTCATCAGTCTTGAAAGAGGAGGACTTTACACATTGTCTTGACATGGATGCTAATAAGCCTACAATGAGAGATACACTAGATCAAATAAATAGATGCCAGCAGCCATGAAGAGAACAGGCTGAGATAATGGCACAATGCAGTCCAGTAATGAAGAGGTGGAGACTGTAAACTTCTGGCTAGGGCAGAACACTGCTGTTTTTCAAGGATGAATGGATTTAGCCAGTGAACGGGTAAAAGCATTTAAGAAGAGGGGACTGCTGACAAAACCAGCCACATCTGAAGACCATGGAGCAGGACAAAAGTGCATTGTATGAACATATGCTTTATGAAGCTATAGAATTTTAAAACTGAGTATTGATGAAATGGAAGTACTTTCCAACTGAATCCTGAACCAGGGTAAATCAGAGAAGCATTTTTGAAGTATACAAAGCTATGTTGACTTACATCTCCTGTGAATACAAAGAACCAGACTAAGTCCCATGTTCATGTGCAAAGCATTTTGGACCAACTTTTTAGTTCTAAATTATCTCGATTAAGTTGGACAGAGTGTAAAACTGACAACTGTTATTAATATTGTATGCCACGGGCTATATCAACTTGCATCAAATGTACATGATTTTGTGCATGCCAGTCCTTGCTTAGTGCTTTCAGCATTTTTAGTGGACCAAATGCCTCTGGTGTCCTGAGTGTTTAAACTACATTGGTTTTCAAGGTAAAGTAAAACATGCAGAAAGTCCGTACACTTCTAGAGTGTTTCTTTGTGTGACTCGTAGAAGTCATAGCATGCTGTGATTTTAATGAGTTCTATCTTCACATGTCCTTACTCCTGGAAGACCTGTATAGCCTTGCTCTGTAAACTTATTCCCTCAAGCAGTTTCATACAAAAAATATAACTACTTCTGAGAAATGGGGTTCTAAGATCTTAATGGATATATGTGAGTGGAGACAAAAAAAGTATAAGCAGTTGATGCAGCTAGCCACATCAATAATGAAATTGAGAGAATCCTAAAATTCAGAGTAGTTCTCATTCTTCTTACTTTCAGTGTATAAACTATGATTTTTCAGATTAGACAAAAAATACGCTACTTTATTTTCAATCAGTTTCTTGTGCCAGTTTTAATGCACAATGTTTCAGTATTTGAACTGAAAACACTGAAAGGAGAATGATAAGATTTCAAACATGGAATCACCATTACCAAAAAATCATTAGGTTTTATAATCACTGTAAAAAAGACATTCATTTCCTCTCCAAAAGTTTAGGACCTAAACTACCTCTCCACAGTCCCTTTAAGAATTGCAATTTTCCTAATGGCCCATAACATCAGTACAACTTCCCTCACAGATCAAGGGCAGCAGATCAGTTTAAGAGCATAGATTCTCTGAGCTAAGGTTAACAGCCCTCTGTGTTTATTTTAGGAAGACCTTCCTGATTGTTATAGATGCTTCTCTAGACCATGGTAAAAACATTATAAGCCTTCAGAGGAAAGGCCATTTGGGACAGTTGCAGACACTCACTGAATACATATTAAGCTAGTATTTATTGCATATGCGACAACTTCAGTTCTAAGACTAGATTTTACACTCTCATAGTTAAAATGGTACGAACTGATTTACCAAAATTCTTTGCAGGTTGTTTCTTCAATGTCTTTTTCCCATTCCCCTTCCCCTCTTCATATCAGAAATACTTAGCATAGGATCTTAGCTTCCCTAGTTTCTGCTTGAGGACTCTTTGGAGAGCTGGAGAGAGGCCAAGCTCCTCCAGCCTCCAGGAGTCTCTGTAGACAGGATAAAGCTCTCTGCTCTCAGGTTTCACAGAGCCATCTCCTGTGTCACACTTCTGCATAGTGAGGCTGCCATCTCACTCATTTACAGGACTGGTCCCTTAGCAAGATCCCATGTTAAGGACCCAGAGCTTTGCTCTCTAGCAGCACTTCCCTTCCCTCAGCTCCTTCCTGTTCAGCTCGTATGGCCCAAGCATCATGAAGTTTGGTAGAATAAAAAAAAAAAAAAAGGGGGGATTTACATTGGTATCTTTCCTGTTCCTGGACAGTCTGCTTGTTTAGAATAAGATCTGGAAAAACCAAGTCCCATCATTAGAAGTATTGTATACTGCTCTTTTACTGGTCTGACAGGCTATTGTTCTCTCTCTTGTGCATTGTAGAAGTAAAAGGCAGCTGGAAAGAATATAGAAATTCAGGATCTATTACGATTCATCACTGCCAGCCTCTGTGCCATCAGTGTGCTCGCCTTTGGGCTACTACATTTTTCTGCATCTGGCCATATCCGACTAGCAATGATCAGTATCACTAGCCTGTTTCCCAGTAATCAATAAGAAAACACAGACACAGGAGATGTTGCGATGGGCAAGAGGTTGGTGGAAGATGGGGGACTGTGATGGGACTTTTCTTTTTTCCCCTCACAGTCTCCTACCTCCTGCCTCATCTTGTCAGAGAATAAGAACTTTGAGACTTCATGAAGGAGCTGCATGACAGGGTGGCATTAAAGGCCTTTCTGCTGTCCCCCCACATGTTTAAGGGGACAGCTCCTCTTACCTAGCACAGTTGCTCTCTTTCAACTACTTTCTCAAGGTATTCCACTTTGTGAAGGAAACTGTTTCTCCCAATGTTTACTCATATAAATTAAAGGACCTTTCTACTCCTCAAAGCTACTCCTTTCTGGGACTTACAAATTTTCTTTCTCTTGCTTAGATAGCAACTCTTCTGTGCTCCAAGTTGTTTTTTTTTTTACCATAATGGAGAAGCTGCAGATGGTGGAAGAAGAAGAGGATCATGCTCTGACTCTAGGCCCTCTCCTTTCCTCTTGCTAAAATGGAAAACTCCTTCTGTTATCTGCATCATCCCTGCTCTAGGGAGGGGAAGGAGGTGACCTGGACGAAGGCAAAGGCCACAACTCTGACAGGCAGCACAGAAAGGGGGCTGGATGCCAAAGCAAGTGTAGCACATGTCCGCTTGATCTAACATACCTTATGAGTCTAGATACTTCCCTGGTATTGGAATATCACTTTTATCTAATCTTCTATCTGTTTCCAAAGCCTCACCCACCCACCTGCATGAGTTTTTATTTCTGTTTTCCGCTAGTCCAATAAGCACCTGCCATCGAGACACCAAAGAAAACAATAGCAACTGAATAATGTTAGCATTTGATGTTATAGAAATAAAATAAAATATCTGAAGCAGAATAAAGCCACAAGATAAATGTCTTCAGAGTCAGAAAAAAGAATGCCATGGCTTTAACCTGTTTATGTGGAAGTATTTGCTCTGGTGGGATAATCAAAGTTCCAAAGATCTTGTCCTATATAATATCAAATCCTATTATTATTCAGCAAGGGAAAAGCTATTCCCTTAAAATCAAGGTCCTCTTTAAGATCTTCCAGCAGGAAAAAGCTTGTATTTTGTGCACAAGCACATACAGAAGGCATCTCAAAGGGAAATGTTAGCCTCAAATTAATTTCTGTCAGACTTGATTGAAAAACTCACACATATCTGTCCATTGGAGGTTTGTGACCTGACTCTGCCTGACTGGGATTTGGTAATCAAATAGAGACTCCTACAATATATTTATCAGTTTTGCTCTAGTCAAGAAATACAGCTGTAAAAAGTGCTTAACAACAGTAAAATTAGAACAAGGAGATTTTTAAAATCATCACTGTGCAGCTTCATTTGTTCATTGACTGAAAGAGTGCCCATAATTAGAAAAAAGCAAAATACAAATAAAAATAATTTTTTAATGTTATGCTAATATTACTGTACCACATCTGAACGAAGTTGTATTGTTTTAGTGTAATGCACTTGAATGGATTTTTCCTACCAAGCCAAGGTTAGATCTTTTAATTTCTTGTGCACTTGTTGCTGGCCACTATTGCAGCCACTCTAAAAATAGGCAAGACCTTGATCCTTTCTCGTGTGCCAAGTTCTGAAAATCTCTACCATTAATCCTTCACTCAAATTCTCACAACTGCTCATCTTTCTCTTCTTTTCTCTCAATTTCTTATTTCTAGAACTTTAACACCTAAAAAAGAAATAATAAAAAAATAAAATAAATCCTTCTTGATAGAAGGTTACAGGTATGTAACTGCATTGCCACATAGCTGACATTACACTAGATCCAGCCAAACCTCTCGTTATGCTGGAAGACCCATGCAGAACTGCAGAAGCGTAGTTCTTCTCACACAATAAAACTGTACAGAATCCACATTTGCTGTCAGACAGTCAAAAGAAGAATGTCAACTTTTATGGTCATTTATATCAGGACTCCACACTATTTTGAACTTTGGCCTCATTATATCACTTACTTCATTATGAGACACAACTTCTGAGACACAACTTCTGATCGAAATTGCTCACGATTTAAAGGAATAGTGTAAAAAAAGAAAGACATTCACTCAGATTAAACTGACAGAGGCAGCTGTGAGAATATCCTATTAGTTGGATCTATCTTCAGAAATTTTATTTGGTTTATATCATGCCTCATTTAAACTTTTTTTAAAGGATCTTTAAATGAAGGAGTTTGGGAAGGAAGGCAAATGGTGAATAGGAAACTGTAGGGAAGGAGAAGAAAAAATGAAATAGAGACTGGCAGAATGGAAGGTAAGAAGCAGGAAGGCAAAGATACGGGACATGAGCAACTGAACAATTGGAGGAATAGGAGCTGGACAGGAAGAAGAGGAGCAACAGCAGACATTGACAATAGAAGGTGAAATGTTGGAGGATGAGAGAGAATGAGGAGTCCCAGTTTCAGAGCTAAGATTACAACGATCATCTCAGGGAGATTCACTGGTTTCTTACAGAGTTTCTGATTAGAGAGAAATGAGTCTGCTAGGTCTTATGCCTGCATAAGTCCAGCTTAGACAAGAGGATCAGAGAGGAAGGAGAAGGCTTGACTCTTGAGAACTAGATATTTAGGGCAGGAATTAAGCTAATTTCCTGTATATTTGTTTTTCCACATAATACTCCAAGCTTTTTGGGACTGATGAGGGGAAAACAGGGTTGTTCATACTCTGGTGACCCTGACTAGTACAACAGAAACATCACCTCCCTGCTATCCCTGCCTCCATACTGTAGATCTCCATAAAAATGGCATGCTAAAACTAGCAGAATTAACTGCTTCTTTCCTCTATTTTTATATGATTTTCTCAGTCTGAGAAAGGAGGTGAGTGAAGGGAAGAACACCATCATAAGTTCCCATGTACACTGAACAAAAACAGAAAAAAATTTCAAGAACTGAGGCAGTAGCACTGTGACCAAACATCCAAGTCTCTAGCTGTGTGGGCTTGCTGAAAATTTAGAGTTTCATCCCCTATGGCCTCAGTTCATGTGTAGTCATTTACTCTGAGACATTGAAGAATGCCACCATTTTGATTTGTTGTAACATTTTCCATTGTACATTCTTCTTTTATATTCTTTATCCACCAACCAGATAACAGTGCATTTTTAACAGGCTTCTCCATTAGGGTATTGACTAAGTGGCTCCCAAGTCCTCTGTCACAAGTCACTGAAACAATGAGATAGGTAAAGCAGTTACTGATGTTTTCTACTGCCTTGGCAGCTGACACTATTCCCAACTACTTTTGGAGGAGAAGGAAAAGAGGTAGCATAAAAATAACAGAATAGGGTCACTTTAGAATCTATCTGCAGTCAATTGCAGCCACTTTCCAGTCCCAAAAATTACTGTGGTGCACAGTTGTAGTTTCCTGGCTATCATACCTCCACAGCTCATCACATTCTTTACAAGGGATTGAAGTTGCAATGCCTGTGCCTTTGGGATGAATGATTTTTGAGGAATTATGATGGATACAACTGAGTTCCAGTAAACATTAATGCTTTCATGGAGTAAAGTCTCTTAAGGACCAGACTCCAGAGGTATGAGTTAAAGCAGGAGCTAGGCCAGCCAAGACTAAGAAGGGATAGAATAGAGAAGGGAAGACCAAAACCAGGTATAACGGGGACAACTTGAACACAGAGTGGTTGGCGACTGTTGCTTACAATACAAGAGCTCAAGAAAAGGAAGTGGCATGATCAAACAACATAGTTCAAGCAGAGCTGCTATAAAAAAATCCATGTATTTAAATTATGGAACCCTCTACCACAAGATTTTATGAAAGACAAAGGTACAGGATAATGGGTACAGAATTCAGTGGCCTGGTTGCAAAGCACAACCAAGTTCTTCATTGTAGGAAGTCAGGAGGTTCACTTTATATCGACCTTATTTTTATACTACTTTGCTAAACACCTGCATGTGAATCTCAGATTTGATCTAAAAACTTAAACTTTAAATACTGGTTTGTGTAGAGAAAGCTTGAAAATATGACCTTACGGTGCTCTATGGCCAGAAAAAATGAGAGAAAATAATCATATGCACGTTGTATTTCTGTAAATTAAGTAAGTCTCATAGTCCTGGTTCATGATTTTGGAACACTATGGGGACTTGCAGTTCTGCTCATGCTTCAGACTTATCAGTAAATATATTCTATTAGGCAGAACACAATAAAAAAAACATACTTCCAGCAACACGTTATATAAAATATTGCATTTTTTCTTTCAGAACTTTAAGTAAGTCTGGTCTAGGTTCCCTTCATGAAGAGCCTTGTGTATAACCACACTCAGTTTTACTGTGTATCTTGAATACCAACAATCTTATAAGAGGCTCAGAAGCCCATAGATATTCAGGGTTTGAGCAGAAGCACAGAACTGCTCATTTAGAACTTGTAATGGTCTGGTGGACTTGCAGGCAGGCTGAGGGGCAGGGAGAGGAACTCAACCCTTGTTCCTTAACAGGATCTGTAACCTGTGTTGACAGCACTGCTAATATTAGTTGTCTGAAAGATGGGCTGCTAATGACTGATTTTCAAACACTGCCACTTTGTAAGTCTACTGGAGTAGAAATTAACTCTGCTCGGGTTCAGAAAAAATGCTGAAGGGGTAAGCTGGGGGGTTTTTTGTTTGCATGATTTAATGGTTTGGAAGACAAAGAAGACGACAGGACTGGCATCACTTAAGCAACAACAAGCTGTAACCCACCTTCTGACTATTTTATAGGTGATTTTAAAAGTATCATAACATTTGATATTGTAGTAAATAAAGAATAAGACTGTACAGATGATCTTTTCTAAAATTTCTATTCCAGTACTGTCTTCAGTGAAGGGTTAAAAGAAATAGCAGCTATGAAGCCTAGTTACTGTCCAAGGTGCCTGAACTGAAAGGTGGTATTTGTGATCACAGTCAGTGTTGAACTAGTTAAAAGCTTTGAATCTAATAATGCCAGTTGCTTGGGAAAGATTTCACTAATACAAAAGCACAACAGAACAAGGACAGTTAAATAACATGTCTCTTGATTTTATAGCACTGCCTTGTCTGCAGTATTTAAGCATTAGCAGGAAGTCAGCTAAAGTAACAATTCAAGCCCCAAAAGCATTACTGAAATTAAAATTCCAAAAGAGTGAACACATCAGGACTTTTGTTTTCTAATACTTACCAGCGTTAGTGAAATGCATTCACTTTCAATTGCAAGATTTTAACTTTACTGAGTGTAAAATCTATATTAATTTGGTTTTGTTTGTATTTTTTTTACTTTTCAGTGATTATTTTTTTCATGATCTTTAAGTGAAGTAGTTTCTATGCTTGCAAGATAAAGTAATTACCTTTATCAAGGAAAGAGGTAAACGGCAGAAGAAAAATTTAAATACTCTCTTTCTAAAGGCAGAACAACTATCTCATATAATTGCTTCTTATCTCTGTAACAGTTTAACAGCAAAATTCAAAATTATTTTAGTCTTTTTCACATTCTAGAACTTGGTTAGAGGTTGCAGAAAACATAATTATCAGCACCGCACCAATTCTGCATTTAGTACAGAGTATACCAAGTGAAAAGAGGACTATAAAATAGATGCCTGAAGTCAAATTGCAAATGGTTAGAAAGTTTCTATTGCCACTTCAGAAAAAGAATCATGATCTTTTCTGTCCTGTGGACAAGACTCAATTTTTAGCTCCAAAAGAGTCTTAGTTTTAATGTCTACCCAGGCTGCTTGCATAACATAATAGTGTATTTCATTTTGTCACTTTCATTTCATTTTCATTTTGTCACTTTTCATCATTTTTGGAGTCAGAATTTTGGCTTTTCTGCTCCTGTGTTTATTTAGCACGTACAAACTACAGTGTCATCAATAACATCCTGCAATAAAGCTGTGTTTACAGATATAGAGACTTAAGACATTGTTTCAAACATGGCCTTTAATCCTCCCAATAGTGCAAGTCCGGAGATCCTGTACCTGACACTGGGCTACTAAATATTTCAGCACTTCTCATGGGTTTTGAGTAAGCATCTAGACAGATATAGCCTAAAGCTGAAGTCAGTAGAAGTTCAGCATCTCATAGTAGTTCAGATCCATGTGCCCAGGTAACCACCCAACCCACCAGGGTAATTTTATCACTTGCACAGGCCCTCCTCATTTCTATGCTTCATGAAGGTTGCCAAATAATGATCAGGAAAAGAATATAGGTCTCCTGCTCTTCTGAAAAGGAGAGGAAAGCATTCCTCTGGCTTATGGTAACAACACTTTCCACAAAGTCCTTCTGCTTCTTAAGCTGTGCAGTAAGGGCTTATGCTCCTGCAAAGTATTCTTTATTCAGCATACGATACCCCCTGCTCACAGAAGCCCAAGAACTGGCGTGATGTAGAGCACGACAGATGGAGCACAGGCTGCTGTCTACAGTTGCCAGGACTGTACTCTTCTTTTGTTGCAACTGAAAGGCAAAGCAGAATCCTCAGTTTAAAAATCTGTGTCTGTCTGAGATAGAGTCAACCTCCCCCTAACAGACCTCCCAGTGCTGCCAGCAGGGTAACACAGCTTGGGAGGGGCGG
>VZTO01018838.1:0-25894 GCA_013400615.1 Syrrhaptes paradoxus
TTCCAAGTTATGACTTTTCCAGTGGATACATGGATCAACTCCTTTATGTATAGAAAAATCTCCTTTATGCGCTGCACGAGATTTGCTTAAATCTGCAGAAAAAGAATTAAGTTTTTCATAACAGTGAATGTTTTATTCTCCCAACATTCTTTTTTGTTCCTTTAACCATACAGGAGTGGCACTTAAGTAGAAAACATGCCACCAGCATCATAGTATGTATATTAGCTTAGTGCTAATGTCAGTTAAACTTTTAAATTCTCCTAAATGACTGTCCTGTTGAAGACTACCAATACAGATCCAAGTTTGAGGACTTCTTCCAGTATTTAGCATTCTATTCAAATGCAGTTGTAGCTCAAATTGAGGCAGATTGTTTTTAATTTTTCATCATCTGTTTCACAAAATGAGGAAAAAAGTAGTAACTCTGTATGTGCCTTATTATGTCATGCCATGCTTAGATTTTTTTGCAGCTGACTACAGTAAAATCATCACTGAAAGGCAAGTCAATTAGATGAACAAAAAATATTCTACCTGAGGTATCCTACCTCCTTCCCTCCATACACAGCTGGCTCTGTCCTAGGGAACACCAATCACTGAGGATTTCATCCAGTTCCTGACTCAGAAGTTTTATATGAATAAAGAGTAGGTTCTTGTGTACTTAAGGATTCTGGACTCCGCAGTAAACCCAAAAGATTTAATGCATGTGGCTGCAGGGAACTTAAGCCAATTCCCAAAGCATAGCCCAGGCAGTGCTTTATTTTTCAGAGCGCCTAGTCTGTTGATAATTCTCAATCTTTTCCCGTGATGGTGCTCTGTTATCTTGAATGGGTAACTCCGGATACCATCAAGGAATAGGCACACCAACAAAGAGGATGAGGAGATTCAGTGTATCTTGAAGCATGTTAACGGCACAGAACAAAACTCCTCTTATGTATGTGATTGTGTATGCATTCTCACTATGCGTGCTTCCAAGTGACAAAATCCCTTTTGGCTTATCTTGAGGAAGATCTAGAAGTTTTTAAGCTAAGAGCCCCTGCTCCTGACAAGCTCTGCTACCAAAACTTTAATTGAACATAGGCAGTTCTGTTATAGTATAATGCACAGATCTCCCTAGCCACTGGAAAGATTGTGTATCTGCAGCTTGCTGTGACCACAAAAACCTCTGCTTGCTACATAGCGTGTAGGCACACACGAGTTTTCTTTGTGTTTCTAGGAGGAAGTATGATGATTCAATATTGGTGAGTCCCAGAGTCATGAGGACTGTGGGGAAAAACCCTGGTTATAAGTCATTGGAACTGGGACAAACCAGTAGCACCACCAGTTAGCCTGGGCTCTTATGGAAGGCTCACATTTTGCTCAGCGGCAGTATGGGTGGTATTTACAGGAACAACAGCAGGGAATTGTCTGCTTGCAACCGATGGCAATGGTCAGGCTTGCCTGTACCAAGGGAATGGAACAGCAATTTCGTTAAATGATTGTGTTTGCAATGCGCTTGTACTATGTATGTTACCCATTGATTACAAATACCAGTCACTTCACAAAATGACTGGAATTACAGCATTAAACTATTTGGCCATTCCATGCTATAATTACATGACACCAAAGCATTTTGAGCATTTCATATAGTAACTACTGTTATTGCTGTAATTCTGTTGTAAGCCTGGTGCTGTGACATATCACTCCATGAATGTCCTGCTAGGTGGGCTCTTCTGCAGGAAACAGAGTCCTCAGCAAGTGGTCAGTGAGAAGTTCATCACAGGGATTTTTATCACGAAGCAAGCTAACCTCACCAATAAGCAGTCTGTGTCTCAAGATACTTTCCAACAGGAAACACTGTACTGCAGCCATTCCACAGCACACAAGTGAGCAGTACGACTGGCTGTTCAGATGATGACCTCTTCCACCTCCAAGCACCTCCAGGTGCTGGGGTATGGCAACGGGACTGAATCCAGCAAAACATAATCTGAGCCTAAAAGCTTTTGCTGCCTGAGCATTGCCCGATCCATGTGAAACCTGGACATCCTTCCAGCCAGGAGACTTTCCATTGGGGATACAAAGGACATATTTGCAGCACTGATAGCACCTCATAGTTAAAGAACAGGGCAATCCATACAGAAGCCTATGCATGATATGCAATAACTCAAACTCAGATTAGACACGTATTTAGTGTTCACCTCGCTGTGGATTTACTGCAGCCTATGGGTATCAATGGCCACCTACACAGGGAAGCTGTCCTGTTCTTCATGCTTGTTGCTCTATAATCTGCTGTCTTTCAGAAGGCAGTCCTGTCTCTGTGCCTGAAACTTCTCTGGATCACCACGCGTATGCTAATGTTACCTTTCTCACTGAGGCTACACCATTTTGTTTTGGTGAGTCTCTGAACAGATCCACCCGGACATGCAGAGCTGCCCACCTACAAAGACCTGAGAGGAGCACAGATCTTCACTATAGGGATCCCAGACACCTGGCAAGCCCCTCACAGGCAGCCATCCTCCAGAAGTCATCCACCTTTGCTGACAAAACACCTCTGGGAAATGTGAGGGAGACCACACAACCGAAATTTCTGATACAGAACATACAGTAAGAAACAATCAGTGCTGTGAACCTGGAAGAATGTGGTCTTCCCCATTGCAACAGCTAACAGAGGCAGAAGAGACCTGTGCTGCAGAGCAGGCATCACCACAGGCAGAGGTGAGCTTACCCTGACAAAAGAAAATGTGGTTCTCCAAGAAATACATAGAGGATCATTTGACTTGTCTTGCCAACATGTTCTGATGATTAAAATATAAAGAGAAACAAGCTTCTGTCAATGCAAGAAGCTGTTCCCAGATGTTCTGGCAGTAGAAGTTTTGAGAAATGTTGTTGAAATAGCCTGAGAAAATATGAAACAAACAGATGAAAATGTTTCAAAGCAAAATGGAAATGTAAAGTTGATCAGGAAAACAAACTTTACTCTCTGAAGCTGCATTTGTTGCTGTAGGCTTAAAAGTATATGTCCACTAACATAATCAAAAAGTAATTTTTATGTATACTTTTGAACCAGAAATTGACAGGAAATAGTTTTTTTTTCAGAATAATACCTATCTGTTTTTTCCTAGCTCTTTTGCAGATTAACTGATATTTCCAATCTTTTTTTTAAGTGACTAGTTGCTCTCTGTGACTGTAAAGCATAAACTCAGAAAGAAAAACTGAGCACAGTTGGATTCCCAATACAAAGTAAATCCCAAAACTGAAGTTGTGGTTTGATATCTAAGTATGTATTGAGGAGTGGGTGGACCACATAAGCAAGAAATCACTTTCTATGTGCAGTCTTGAATCTTAAAAACACTATTTTTATCAGCAAGAAAAATAAGTGATGACTCATTTTGACTTTGTGCATTTGTACATCATCTTATTTTCTCTGTTTTTCTTTTCTTCTCCCCTACATATATTCTCTTCAGAGGGTTAGAGCATTGTCTCTACCTATTTCTATTCTCTAATGCCACAAAAATATAGGAAATGTTTAGAGAAAGGATGAAAGCTTTGTGCTTAGCATAGTCCATTGTACCAATAGGTCTGTTAGCTGCTCAGCTAGTGACAGGTATTGACAGGATTCCCAGTAAAAAGTCAAGAGATACAGGAACAGAAGATTGGGTGGGGAAACTCTAGGGATTCAGCGTAGGGATGCATAGCTTTACAGGTGATGTGTAGTCCCTGCCCCACATACACATCCCAGTGTGATACAGAAAAGGTTGCTGCAGAGAAAGAGTGATCAGGAGCAAGATGTTACACCTGCCAGATTAATTCATCCTGCCTGAAACTGAACATCTAAAGGAGGCAGCCAGAAAGAGGACCAGTGGACCAGATGATTCATTTTCTCAAGGGCTGGATTTGAAACATAAGTTGTAGGCTGAGTGCTCCTCATCTTGGAGTGCTGGTTTGACTTCACCACAAGTCACTGAAGGTTGGATCAGTTTCAGCTCATAGAAAAGAGGCCAAAATGGATATTTATGAAATCAAAAGCATTGGTGTTTTTTTGCATGAGTCACCTGCTGCATAGTCATGCTTGGTGGACATGGCAAGGAGGAAGTGGTTTTAGGAGTATTTCCTCACTGGTGCAGAGTGGTTTGAAGCCAAACTGAATGCATCCCTTCTGGTCTCTTTATGTCTCTATTTTCAGTGCCTTTGCTATGGCTGCTCTGAGGTCATATGTGCTGTGTCTGTCTTCAAATCTTCCTCTGCAATTGTTTATCATTCAATATATCCATCCTTCAGCTGTTAGTTTAATAAAAGAGTAATCAATTAACAATTTTGAGAAAGATCATACTTTTCAGTTGTTGATCAAGCCAAACACAAATCACATTTTGTATTAAGGTGACAGATGAAGAAAGTGAACATGCCAGGGGAGGGCACTGCAGTGGGTAATGCTTGCACTGTAGTGGTGTTTTCTTACTGTTGACCTTCTAGAATTTTTCTAATTTCATTCCCCAGGNACTTGCACTGTAGTAGTGTTTTCTTACTGTTGACCTAGAATTTTTCTAATTTCATTCCCCAGGATATTTGTTATTGTACAGATCCTGATATCATAGAATAATTTAGGTTGGAAGGGATCTTTGCAGGTATATCATGTTGTATCCTCCTTGAGAAAAAAATATAGAGTGACTGTGGTAGAACGGCTCAGTGAGCAGGGACATCAGTGTGTGCACAATCCAAACTTCGATAAAGAGGCCTGAGAGTCCTTGGGACTCTCCTCGAGAACAGCAAAGGGAAAGAGTAAAAGAACTGGTAAACAGCAGAGGCGGGAGGAAGTCTCAAGGATGAGAAAGAGAGGGGTATGCAAATGGACCACATGCCAAGAAGGCAAAAACCAAAGACCACTGGATGCTGCTGTGTGCACACTGTGTGCACGCAGGTAACAAACCAATCATGTTAGAAAGCAAATGCATGCAAGGCTTGGAATGCTTTATATTCCCCCTGAACCCTGAATAAAGTGAACAAGAATCTCAACTCATATTGAGTGTTATCTTGATTCCAGCCAGCTCTTTGCAACAGAGTGACACTTTCAAGTGTCATGAGAACAACTAGAGTGTTTGTTTTCCCTTCCTCTATACACAGGAAAGGGTTTCATCAGAACAAATTGTTTCTTGGCAATTATACTTGGGGTCAATAAATCAGATCACATGCTTACTAGGACCATCCCATTCCTTCCCAAAACTAGTAGGCCAAATGTTAGCATCAATTACACCATATTCACTTAACTGCATTTGGAATGAGAGTCTAGCTTTCATACCAACTTATTTTTTGAAAATTGACTAAAAATCATGAAGTGGAATTATAATTGGTAGTGGTCTACACAGCACCACTAACTAGAAATAGCTGGGCTTTTTAATTAGTTCTTTTCCCTCCTGGTTAATGCTGTGAAATGTGTCACAGAGATTGGGTAAATAATTTTATTCACGGTATTTATATTTCAGAACTTGAAATACTAGTTTTAGTGCAAGGTTTTGTCAAATCCACAGCACTCTTCTCAAGATGTTTCTCTCAGAACTCTCCAGCCCTCAAAATGCACACCCACCAACAGTTGTAGAGGAGAAAGAATCATAGAATCATAGAATGGTTTGGGTTGGAAGGGGACTTAAAGATCATCTAGTTCCAGCCCCCCTGCCATGGGCAGGGACACCCTCCACTAGCCCAGGTTGCTCAAAGCCTCATCCAGCCTGGCCTTGAACACCTCCAGGGATGGGGCATCCACACCTTCCCTGGGCAACCTGTTCCAGTGTCTCATCACCCTCATCATAGGAGGAGATTTGTTCTCAAATCGATGCCCCAATGTCTGTCTGGTTAGTGTGTTCACCTGCTAATGTGTCGAAAGAAGGTCGGTGTGATGTCTACTGAAAGCTGAGGGTACGCACATTATCACAGATTTGNTAGAATGGTTTGGGTTGGAAGGGGACTTAAAGATCATCTAGTTCCAGCCCCCCTGCCATGGGCAGGGACACCCTCCACTAGACCAGGTTGCTCAAAGCCTCATCCAGCCTGGCCTTGAACACCTCCAGGGATGGGGCATCCACACCTTCCCTGGGCAACCTGTTCCAGTGTCTCATCACCCTCATCATAGGAGGAGATTTGTTCTCAAATCGATGTCCCAATGTCTGTCTGGTTAGTGTGTTCACCTGCTAATGTGTCGAAAGAAGGTCGGTGTGATGTCTACTGAAAGCTGAGGGTACGCACATTATCACAGATTTGTAGAACACATGATAGGCTCATGATATGGGGCACAGTGTTGTGCAGACCACAAATGATGATGATGATAATGATGACATGTGCAAGCCATAAGTAATGCAATGGGTCCTGACACTTATCTTCCTTTTAAGCAAGGGCGATGTGGAAAGACCCTATCTATCTGACTGTTTGCATAAAACCTTATAAAGGAAGATTTCCTCTGATTTTTCTAAAAAGCCTGTGGGAGAAAGCGGATGCAGTGTGACACTGGAAAATACGGTTTCAGCACAATACCCAAACCACTTTGCATGCGGCTGTTGCTCAAATGAAGAAAAACGAGTGTCATGAGCCCATCTTTTGCCCATCTGTTTTGTATTTATTTATTTTTGCAACATTCGATTTACTGTTTAATGTTTATATTTCTCATATCTAGTACTCAGTGGAGAACTACAAAAAGCTGTCAATGTTTCTTTCCCTCCAAGCCACCCTGGAATTCCCACAGTCAAAAATGGCTGTGAAACCAAGCACAAGCTTTGTCACCAAGCAGATTGGCATTTTATTCATGTGCTTATAACACTTTCAATAACTGTATATTTTCCAGCTATCTTCAGGCACTCACCACATCAGTAGCATAATATTCTCCAGGATAAAATAATGTCTTATTTGACTTAGGAGTTTTCTCCTTTCCTTTCAAAGAATAAACAAACTTCTAATAGATGAACAAATCATAATCCTAAATTTAGTACAGGAGCAATCCTAAATTCTCAGATCCTTTCGTCACTTCCCACCTTGAAAAGACAATAAACAATGTGTTTATTCTTGGAAACTTTAACAGATATTCTAAGGGGAAGAACTGGAGGGAAATGAATCCTAATGCTGAATGTGTCTCATAGGATGTGCCTTTCAGCTCTGATTTAAGTCAGTCATTGCATCTCTGGGAATTGTCAAGGCTGCTAACCTGCTTTGGAAAGCAATTTCACAGATACAGTCTCAATAAATTAGTTTAGTTTTGTTCTTACAAGACTGTTTCTTCATACTTGTTAATATTTGTATTGTAACCCTATTGCTGGAGGGACACAAACAAAGAGAACTGGGAGAAGAAAAGAGTTACCAAGTGACCATAACCTTAATAAGCATTTAATGATACAAGAGATCCCCTAACAATCACCACTCCAGGCAGTAGGGAGAGCTAGAGCTGGATCAGGTTGTTCTTGCTTAGAACAGCTAAATCTTAAGAACTCCCAAATACCTCAGACCTGGCAACTCTAGGAAGCCTAAATGCAGGAACTGCAGTTTTGAAGGGGCTGCAGACCATGATACATGGTTTGTGGTTGTATTACCACAGTTCAGCAGTGAGCGCTGTCACAAGCACTCACTACCATTTCTGTTGTGTCAGCAATACACTCTGGAGTTACCTGCTTTATCACCACTGCAAGGAAATCTGATTTGCCATGGAAGGAACAACCACTTAAAATGTTAAACTGCATGTCTAAGCTTGGCAATGTCTGCCATTTTTTCATTAATCCATTTCACATGCTGTTTGGAAGATGACAGCGACTCAGCTCTTATCTATTGCCTGAATTTCTCATCTTGTATACAATATATATGGGTAAACAACTGCATACGCACAATGCAATAGGAAACAACCCACTTTTTATCTGTAGAACTACTGCCAAGCTCATGACACCAGTTCTGGATTTGCAGTTTCACTTGGGTTTATAAATACTTGTTGGGGAACTGCAACAGTTGTCCAGACAGCACAAGGATGGAGGATGGAGTTTGCACCAACCAGAAGGGCAGAGCAGGAGGCGGCCAGCACTGCAAGTGTTCCTGCTATTGCCACATTCTGTCTGCATTAAATGAATTGATAACTACCCATAGTAAATGTTTTCTTTTCAATATGTTGGGGATTTTTGGTAACTTTGTTAACTGAAACATTGTTAATGAAAACATACTACCTAGTTCATTTTTCTGTGATGATATTGGGCTACAAAACAGTCCAGGCTTCCTGCCTTTCATAGTGCACAAATCTGATCTTGTATTGCACTGTATTGTACTGTATTCCTGCTGTTCACTCATTTCCAAAATTTTAATTTGTGATTATTTGCACTACCTGGGCTAAGTCACACCTCTATAAACAGTGGTCAAGGTACAATGAATTTTGTATTGAACATCTCTCACTTAAAAACCTGTTTCCCTCTGTCTTCTAAAAGTTTGCATGGTATCTATTTAGTTCCAGTTTTTTGGATTTCAGTGGGATAGATTTTTTTTCATAAAAGAGGACACAGAGTGGAATTGTTTAGGGAAAAAGTCAAAGCAGTATTTTTAGTAACAAATCCAGTACTCCTGAGCTGCATGGGAGTAGCACTGTATTTACCGCCAGGAGAGCAGCCAGCCTGGAGAGCTCCAGCAGGACTGGGCTGCCCAGATCAAGACTGCAGAATCAAGAGACTAAAAATGCTCACATCGCTGAAGTTAGCTGGTCAGGAGAAACTTCACTGAGACAATTCCTAACAACATTTGCTGCAGGGCCTGAAAATAAATAGTTTAAGGCTGGAGAGGATGGGCAGGGAAAAAAAAAGGATTATAGAGTACAGGTAGAGTCATGCAGATCTTGAAAATGATCTGAAAACATTTAGCTATTTTTGGCATGTGTTTAGGGCAGCATCAGACCCACACTCACTTATGCCAGCTGCCCAGGAATTGTATGTTACAACATGCTGGGGACAAAAAGTTGGGCTCAGAAGGGCCCTGTTGCCTGCAACCAGAGAGGTGCATTCCGTCTGATGCAGCTTTTTGCCTCTTAGCTGATCTCTGTCATGAGAGAAGGGGACGATTTAAAGAAGTTTTAGTTTTTCTCTATCTAATTTCATGGCACAGAGTCATAAGATGTAGTCAAGGATCTGTCTGGGAAGAAAAAGATTATTTTTGAAGTAAACTTCTTAAGTTCTGTTACAGATACTGTGCCAAGAATATCTTTATTTGTGTGTGTGCAGGGCCCAAGAGTTAATAACATCACATTTAATCAGCAGAAAACACTTTTGCAATTAACTTTATTTATAACATTGACTTTATAACGTCAATTTTACTCTTCATTGGAGTGATTGTTATGTTTCTACAGAAGGACCACAGCATTTTATGTGTGATTGCTGTTGTTAAAGGCAAAGCAGAGTTAAAAGACTTACCACCTGCCATGGCTACTACAGGTAACCAAGAAAAGTAGAAATAGCTGCAAAAATAAGAATTAGTTCCTCCATACTTCCAACTTCCAACTTCCCTGACGATATTCATGGCCTTTGTCATGAACCCAGACAGTATTGATTGGATTTGATGCAAAGTACTGGTGTTTTCTTCTGTTCATATTAATATCCAGCACCAGTGTCATGGGATTGAAGAGAAAAAGCAAAACCACAGAATCACAGAATCACAGAATCACAGAATCACAGAATGTTAGGGATTGGAAGGGACCTTGAAAGATCATCTAGTCCAATCCCCCTGCCGGAGCAGGAACACCTAAATCAGATCGCACAGGAACGCATCCAGGCGGGTTTTGAATGTCTCCAGAGAAGGAGACTACTGAAAAAAACCCTAGAGACAACTCGCACAAATAAAAAGTGCCTCCAAACAAAGCCTGTGTCTATGCTTCCCTCCCCAGATCTCCCTCACAGACCAGCCTAGGCAAGGATAAAGCCAGCTGATGTGTAGCACCAGTGAATCAGCCTGGCTCACCCCAAGCACAGTGCATGAGTGCTAATTGGGTTTAATGTACCTGATGATAGCTAAATCTCCTGCATCCACTTTAGACAACTCATGTGGGAGATATGAACACAGGGAGAAAAATTATCAGATATTATTCCATACATTGTTCTTCATATTGTTAAGGGGAAAAAAACTTCTATGGCGTGTTTTGTTACAATGCATTTCTTGAAGTATACAGACACACCCCTGGAAGAATGAAAACAGTGATTAGAGAGGGTAAAATGAGAGAACCACTGTAATAAAAAATGCCTAATTTATGAATACTTTTAAAAATATCCTAATCAAAACTCTACTTATATGACCATATTTTTTTAGCAATTTAATAACTGCTGTCTTTTTCCCCCTGTTCCTAGGCTCTTTTTTTACTCATGTATAGGAGCATTTTTAGGATCAGATCCTTCTGGAGTCAGGGGCTGTGTCTAGGTTATGTCAGTACACACCTAAATAAGAGTCAGGCTGCCTCTGTGGGCACATGGCAGTGTAATAGGATGTGGAGGAAAATAGTGGGCTTGGAGATGCTGTTGAAAGAAGCGAAGCCCCTGTCTTGTCCAGAAGGTGGGTATGCCACATCCCTGAGACAAGAATAGCACACTGTGTGGTAGCTGGGAACTCCGGGACTTGCATGGCTCTTCTGCTTCCTTTTCTGTCTGCTAAGAGCTATTAGCCACACACATGCACAAACAAACCAAGAATAGACATGCTTTTAAAAAGCTTGCACTTGAATTGCTGCTTGAAAAAGCATATTTATACAGCTGACAAAGCCAACAATATCCAGCAGCCAGTCAGTTACTCAGTATTTCTTGAAAAATACACTCTGAATACTCCCCTACTCTCCCAAGTCATCCCTCCCACACCACAATGAAGGACCAACCACTGGCTGCAGCTTCTTGCCCTCCTACTCTCCTTTTGACTGCATTCGGGCAGTATTAGAAATGCCATGCTCCATCTTGTCACTGAGTTGATCTCTCCACAGGAACAACTGCTATTCTTCTTCCATGCAACAAGAAGCAACACTAAGTGCTGGGGGAAGGGGAAAAGAAGGTTTCAGGTCCCATATTTTCCCATGTAAATCCACTCACACACCCAACGCAGTAGAGCTCACTGTAGCTGGATCCTTCAGGGTGCTTTGTGCAGAAGAGCATCCTTGTGTAGTCCACTATGCTCCTGAAACATCTGCTGCACTTTGATGTTTAAAATCTTTTACTGGGATGTAACTGAAAAGAAAAGAATCCATAGGCAGGAAAACACTGAACAATTTGCAGGACACAAGAGAGACACAGCAGGAATTCACTGAAGGTTTGATCTGGCTCATTAGTCTATAGATGTTGAAATTCACTAATTAATACTGAGTGGTGATATTGATTATTTAATTAGCAGTCTCCAATGCACTGCAGCTGCTGAATTTTGTATTATAGTTATTTATGACAAAAGAACATTGCTTTTCCTTCTTACCTATTAGAAATAAAGCTAAGAAAAATTAGATTTCAGTGCAAGGTTCCAGAACAGCAACTCCAGGGAATTAAGTCTTCTAACTACCTAAAGCACAGCAGTGCAAACTTTCCCAATTGCCATGACAATGTGCCTAACACTGCCATGGAGAAGCCCAGCACAAGGTGTTGAGTAGGTGTTTCATAGTCTTTGCTTATTAAAACCTTTGTATCTGCTCAAACAGATGCAAACAACTTGCTTAAACAAGGACTCCCAATTGTGCCAATTGTGGTGATGGTTTTGACCATGTGGGTGCTTTTCCTCCAGGAAATGGAGTGACATCCCACTGCAGCTCTGAAACAAAGATTCATCAGCAGGAAAACAAATCTAGGAGTTCCAATAATAGCATCTCTGAATGCAGTTTAAATTATGTATTTGCGTTGTACTAAAATCCTTCCAATATCAAGCTTATAAAAAATTTATTATGAGTAAAAAAAAGAAAAATAATAATACCAAAATATATTCTGTTCTTTAAGATAACAGTAGTAATTACTTTTCAGAAACCAGAGGAGAGCAGTGATAGGGAGCAGTTAATACTAGTCACAGGCTGCAAATGTGAGCTAATTTTACACAAAGCCACTACTATTATGAGGTATTACTTAAATTATTTGTCTGTGTTCTAAAAATCAGTTGGACCACCTATACTTGTCTCTTAGTATATATCAGTATCTGTTATTATTAAAATAAATCAATTCTTCAAATATATTATTGAAAGAACTCTTTTTATTGAAAGAGGCTTTGAGTGGTATTACTTGGGTTACTTCTGAAATTAAGGCATGTAAGTGACGAGCATTTCTATAGTGACAGAATGACTTGAGGTCAATGTAATTTTGTCTCCATCAAAATTCATTATACATGTTGGGAAATGTAACAATGAGAGAGGACTGGGAATCTTCAGAGGATGTATAAAGGTTCAGAAGCTTTTGGCTTGGAATCATTAGCAAATTCTTATTCATATAAATTGAATAGAAGGAAGACTCTGGTGAGGCCCCATCTGGAGTACTGTGTCCAGGCCTGGGGCCCCCAGCACAGGAAGGACGTGGAGCTCTTGGAGCGGGTGCAGAGGAGGGCCACTAAGATGATCAGAGGGCTGGAGCACCTCTCCTATGAGGAAAGGTTGAGGGAACCGGGCTTGTTCAGCTTGGAGAAGAGAAGGCTCCTGAGAGACCTCATTGCGGCCTTCCAGTACTTGAAGGGAGCCTATAAACAGGAGGGGGAGCGACTGTTTACGAGGGTGGATAGTGATAGGACAAGGGGGAATGGTTTTAAACTAAGACAGGGGAGGTTTAGGTTAGAGATTAGGAGAAAGTTTTTCACCCAAAGGGTGGTGGCACACTGGAACAGGTTGCCCAGGGAGGTCGTGGATGCCCCATCCCTGGAGGCATTCAAGGCCAGGCTGGATGTGGCTCTGAGCAGCCTGGTCTAGTGGTTGGCGGCCCTGCATATGGCGGGGGGGTTGAAACTAGATGATCACTATGGTCCTTTTCAACCCAGGCCATTCTATGATTCTATGATTCTATGATAAGACAGAAATAGGATGGAAGAAAACTCCTGAATACATGCATGCTAATCTGTGGTGAGCAGGCAGAAAGCTGAAGTGACAGCAGTGGAGACACAGCTCAGAGAAAGCCTGAATGGCCTCTAGGCAGACCCCAACATGTGAGAGAGACCATATCAGAGCTGATAAAAGTAAGTTTACTGCTGCTAATGAATTTCAATGCCTTTGATGCCTGAAGTTTCAGACCTGTAAGCATGGAATGGGAGATCCTCTATCACTTAGAGAAGGAAGTTGTCATCAACACATTCCAGGAACTTCCTGGCCTCCCTATGCTGTGCTGTGTTGTTCTTCCAACAGATATCAGGATGGTTGGAATCCCCCATGAGGACCAGGGCTTGTCAGTGTGAGGCTGTTCCTATCTGTCTGTAGAGGGCCTCATCCACTTGCTCTGGTCAGGTGGCCTGTAGCTGACCCCCACTACAACGTCCCCTGTCCCAGCCCTCCCTTTGATCCTGACCCACAGGCTCTCTGTTGGCTCTTCATCTGACCCCAGGTGGAGCTCCATGCACTCCAGCTGGTCTTTGACATAGAGGGCAATACCTCCTCCTCATCTCCCCTGCCTGTCCTTCCTAAAGAGCCTGTATCCCTGCATTCCAACACTCCAGTCGTACAATCCATCCCACCATGTCTCTGTAATGCCAATAAGATCATAACGTCGCAGGCGTGCACGCATCTCCAGCTCCTCTTGTTTATTCCCCATACTACGTGCATTCGTATAGAAGCACTTAAGTTGGGCTCCCAAGGAGGCTGGACCTCCTGTGTGCTGCCCACCAGCCACCCTCAGGCCAGCCTGTGAACCTTTTCCAGGCTCTGGGCATTTGTTTCTGGCTTTTCTGTCATTAAATAACTCCTGCTTATTGCTCATACTGCGTGCACTAGTGTAATTGCACTTGAGCTGAACTGTAGAGTCCACTCCTACCCTCACCGTGCCACCCCTGGGCTTGTCTGTAATTGGCCTGGGAATTCCCCCTTCCCCCTTCCAACCTAGTTTGTTGAACCAGTAGGAACATCAGTTGCAGCAGGAGGAAGGTGTGAGATGTGCCAATGCACCGGGAGAAAGGCTAAATGTTTTTTTTCCCCCTAATGAAATTTTCCAACAGGAATTGCTCTGGAAAAAATATAGTGTAACAAAATTGTGTCTTCTTATGTTTGCACCACATACTTCCTCTGAATTTGAACTAAATTTGTCTCAGGTGATCATTCAGACTGTCTAGGCAGCTAATCAAAACAGTAACAGCAGAAAAGGAAAAAATGAGCAGACATTTGTTCTGGAATAGCTGTACGGTGGAAGGATGATTCAAAGATCCCTGTAATAATTTTTTTTGTAACTATTGATGGGTACCAGACATTTTCAGCTTTTGAAATGTTTTCATTTAGCATCTTTCTGCTGGATTAATGGATTTTTTGATTTTTCCTCGCAGACTGTTGTGAAAAAAATATAAGATTGGCTTTGCTTTAGCAAACCTAAAATCTGCCAGAGAAAAAGAAAATTGATGTTTTCACATATTCAATAGATCAACTGGTCAATGAACTGTTTTTATGCACTGTTAGCATAGAAATGGAAAGTTATATTTTCATTCATTGCATATAAACTTCTGCTCTACCAGGATGGCCAGTTCTTAGCACAGAATCAGCTTCACAGCTCAGTCTATGACTGACCAAAATACAAATTTCACCTTTTGGGCAGAGAAATGTGTGTTCAATCCCTTTCATATTGCCAATCTGTTTGGATCAATCTACCAAGCATACTTTGGTCATTTTGTTTTTCTTCCAGGTATAGCCAGCACAGTGGGAAAATTCTATCACTTGTTAGCACTCCTGGACTTCTGGGTACAATAGATGCTCACAAAGAGACATGCTCAAGAGATTTCTTCCCACCCCATCCCACAGTGACCTCATCTGGTTATTTATGCTCTTGTCCCCACTGGGCCACTTCATTGATCTTCAGGCCTGAAGATTTGTCTTCAGATAAGCATGAGCAGCCAGTACTGCTAATTGTCCTCTGCTGTGGATTTTGATGGAATGGAGTCAAGTTCAGGATGTTTGGAAAAAGCTGAGAACTGATATTCATAGAATCATAGAATTGTAGAACAGTTTGAGTTGGAAGGGACCATGGAGGTCATCTAATGCTAAGTTTAAGCCTAGTGTACCTTTACTAATCAGTGGACAGAGAAGCTTTTTGCTCTGTATTGCCCTTCTGTAGACTCTAGTTAGCCCATCTGGGTTCGCAGAGAGCTAAGCTTGGTTTAGTATGCAACTGAGCAAGTGCCCAGGGGTTAAATCCATTAACACCTACTAGACATAAAGACATTGTCTCCGACTGGGCTGAAAAATGTCAGAGGCTAGGAGAGTGTCCTGGAGAAGTAACTTTATATATTTGCTCTATTTTTTTACTCTTCCTGAGGCATTTTCTGTTGATTACTTCTGACAGGACACCGGAACTTTGGTCTGCCCTGGTATAATAGTCTTATGAGTACTCTGCATTTACTTATCTATGTATGCAACACCCTGAACCCAGAGAAGCTGAAAATCTTCACTTGCCCCTGAAGATAAATTAAACACTGCAGTTAGCTCTCCCAATACACCGGAAATTTCTACAACAATGGTAAACCTATGGAGCTTTTGAAGATCTCGCTCACAGACACCTCTCCCTCTCTAGTCATTGAGCAGTATGACAACCAAACTTATGGCTACAAATCCCATTAGCTGTCTAGATGCTGATGTACTTTAGTGTTGTCAACATTAAGACTGAAGATACAGCTTTGTCTTCTTCTCAGAAAGGCTGATACTCGAAAAAGGGAGGTAGTATGTGCCTCGCCCTACAAAGTCTTAAATAAGCAGTGTGCAAGAAAAGAGACTAGAGGTCTAAGCAGGATAAGGATTAGCACTCTGGAGCATGCAAGGACACATGACAAGTTACTATGTTACAAAGGATATGCTAAGCATTTTTTGCATATACTTAATACATGGTAAAAATCTATTTCAGTTGTAGTTGTAGTAATTTAGAATCCAGTCAGTATGCACCAAAGATAAAGAAAAAATGTTCATGAACTTTGGAAGCCTTTGGATCAGGCTCTTACAGGACAGCAAACATCAGAAAAACAGATCATGTGTTTAAGCTGTGCCCAGTGCCAAGGACTGCTTCTTCTGTTAAGACTTTTTTGGTATAATAAAGTCATAGCGAGCATCCTGAGAATTAATCTGTCCCTTTTCTAAAACCAGACAGTCTACTATAGAGTGCAAATGACAGTTTCAGAGTCTGTAATGGCTTTCATACTTGGTTATAAATCAGTCACTGCTGAGATGCCAGGAAGGTTATAAAGAACTCTGCAGTGTGACTAATCCTCAAGGTGTGTTGATGTGTAGAGCAAACAAGAGCACAGTTGGAATATTCCTTCCTGAATCAAAGCAATGTTTCATTTTCACATCTTGACCTACATTAACTTCTCCACTGAGAGACGAGTAATGGGAAATGCATAATTAAAATCTTTTGCCTTTGCTATCACTGAAAATTGAGAGAAAAAAACATTGAATGTATCTCTTTGTATGTCATCTGCATTTTTATTAAGCTCCCTCATATCTGCAAATATTCAGAAAAGTCCTAAGGCAACATCTCAGATACGTTTTACCTGAAGTTGCAATGGCTAATTGTGTTTTAAGTCTGAAAAAATTCTTCCCACTCCAAGCAACATTTCATGCCAGGTTTTTTATATAACCTTTACAGTATGTTCCCTCCACATACGGGTGTCTATCTGGAGACTATCAAAGTAAGCTTTTAGGGAATTCTGGTAACCATATTAAACAAAGGAAGGGGAAGTTATGTTTTGTTGTGATGAATTTCACATTGCTGTTTTAGCCCTGCCATATGCTCAGTTCAAGGCAATATGGTACTCCTTCATTGGAGTTGCACAAAGAGGAATATTTAGTTTTTTAACTTTGAAGATTTCACAGACTAAATTAAAATATCTTTTTTCTCCATTTTGACATAAATGCACACCCACATGTGAGAAAGTATATCCCACAGCAAGACACATTTATAGAAAATCCATATAGAAAATACATATTGTGCTGCATCAGCAATGATATTGGTGTAAACAAAAAAAATCAAGTTCATGACTATGTTTTGCCTGTGTCTAATTATTGCCTGAGTTGGACAGAATGACAGTTTGTAGCACTTGTTAAAACCGTATTTTGTTTGATGTCAAAGAAAATTGCTTTATGCAACAAGAATATGGTTTAAGAAAATCTTGACAACTTTATTTAGGAACAAAAAAAACCTGTAAGTCTCTTGCATCCATTCTCACCCTGAAAACACAAACCAGCAGCTGCTTATGATAATAGTTCCTGAAACAGAAAATTAAGTATTAACTCAGAATAAATTGGGTCTGAAATGAAACGACTACACTTGCAGAAAGCAGCATAGATCTCAGCCTTGCTCCATAAGGTTTCAGGTTTTGCTAGGCAACAGTACATACAGCTTTTAAATTTTAAAGGTATTGCTTCTGTTGTCTGCAGGAGTAAAAAATAAGTGTTTCACATCACTTGGCTACCTGAGAGAAGCTTTATGCTGAGAAATTAACTATTTTTGTCTGGTCAGTTTATAATAGCTAGGGCAAATGTAGAGGGAATTAAGTCAGACATTTTCAGAAAAGAAAAAACTTTGGATAAAAGAGATGGGACAACCCACTGTAAATTAAGAAAGACAGTTAATTTGGCATATGGCATAACACAGTCTGCAACACTTCTAGCTCAGTGTTAGTGAAACATTTCTACTAGTTAGGAAAAACAACACTTTCTAATTACAATCAATGTAAGTAAAATGTACGCATATCACTTTGCATAAGTAAAATATCCTGGGTAAAATTCTGAAGAATTCTGATGAGATTGCTCTTAGTGTTATTCTGGTTATGAAGTCTTGGTTTACTAAATTAACTACATAAGAAACATGTTTGACCAGGACTTACATAGTTTCTTCCCTGAACACAACATTTACTCTGAAAGGTTTCATGTGATTTAAAAAGGTAGGCAAAGTAGAACATGATTATATTACAAGACCTTGTATAGCTTTTCATCAGGCAGGAAAGGGAACAAGTCACTGAAGCCTTGTTCCATGAGAGACAGGACATGGTTTGACAAAATGCAATGGCTCCTTTGAATTACAAATAATTCATGCTTTAATCTCTAAATTACACATATGTTGATAGTGATAGGATTAGATCTTCTTTCCGAAGATATTGGTAGTGTTCGTTTTGTTATTAACAGTATTAATATTAACCAAGTGTTTGCAGGTTCTTATTCAGGACTAGGGTCCTATGATAGATGCTCTGAGCATGCACAGAGCGATGGTGGTCTCTCACTGAAAGGTCTTTCAAATCAGAGTACTTCAACCATTTATTTATAACTACTTTATTTTTCTTACGAGTCAGTCTGTTCCTCAAGACAGAAACAATTTGATTTTTAAGAGGTCAAAGCTAAACCATTATCAGAAAATGTGTCAGTAATAGTCTTCCCCACACTAATGCTGGTGAATATCTATTTAAAACCAGATATACCATTGTCCTGAACCCAGGACAACCATGCCATAATGGCCATTAGTGAGAATCTTTTCCTCAGACCAGGTTAATACCAGAAACTGGTTAATTCTGGCTTATACTTAACATTTTTACTAAATTTATTTTTTAGTTGTTTCAGTAGGAGAGTTATTAACTAAACCTCATCATTAGTTTTCATCATTCTTTCCCTGATTCTACTCTGTCTATAGGAATAAACCACGTAAATGTTAGAACAATACTACTACTACTACTACTACTACTACTACTACTACTACTACTACAGTTTTGGTTAGTAAGTATGTTTTTGAAAAAGCATAATTTAAATAATTTGGTTTAAAACCAAAGCGTAATTGTCCCTGGGAAAGTAAATGTTGCAGCTTATTCCCAGAATAAAGATAGTACTTGAGACAGGGAAGTTTTATGTTCCTTTAACAAAAAAAAAAGTATATTTCCTTCCATTCTGTTCCAACAAGCATGAATATTCTCACTCACTCATAATAGCAAGTGCAGAAGTGCAGAAGCTGACACTTGCAGCTGGAATACCTGCGTGCCTGAAGACATTGCTCTCAAAAAAATAGTTTCTTTTCCCAGATAGCCATGAGATAATGGATCAGATTCAGTCCTGACAACCACTTCTGACTAACTCCCAGCATAATTAGAAAGCTTAGATTAAAGCCTTTCACCTCGAAAAGGAAATGTCTGCAGGACCAAGCCTTAATGATTATGAAGTGGGATGAATCAGGCATAGCGTGTGAAAAATGCAAATGCTACAGAAAGTGGCCTGCAGGTAGCTGAATTATTTTGGCATTCCTGTTTTAATAACGCCTGTGGCTGGGAGGAGGCTGCAGGCACCCAAGCCTGCCAGAAGTGTTTTCTGAGTTTCCTGGGACCAGCCAGGTAAGTAATCAGAAGGAGGAACCTAGACAAGAGGTTAAGCTAGAAATTACACAGGAAGGCTGTATGTATCTGTCACCCTCTCAGATCCCCTTCAGATGGGAGTCCACAGGAGGCAGCTGCCTCCAAAGCCTTGCAAACCATTTAGAAACAGTTTTCACTGGATCCCTGCTTCTCTTTGTGCACTTTCACTGCTCGCAGCTGAATTAGTAAATGGCTTAAAATAACGTCCTGGAATTGGCTAAAGTTCTAGAAAAAATACCAGTAAAATCATACTGTGCTAATTAGTGCTGGGCAAATATTAAAGACAGAAGCATAACTAAGGAAACGTTCTGTTTGTAGTCAAGCATTACAAAATCTTCTTAGTATGGCAGTTGTGGTAAAGCAAACCAGTTTCAAAGAAGCTGAAATTTGATATTAAAACTAATTAATCAACATGGGAGTAATACATTTCAAAGCTTCATAGACTTTCATAATGAACTAAGGGCTTAGACAGTCTTCTATTGTATGATCAATACGAGCGCAAGCGCAGTTTCATAAATTATGGGAGTGTTTAGTTACTTCAAATTCTCATTGTCAAAATTTCAAAAGGAACTAATTCTGCACTAACGAGCAAGCAATCTGAAAGGCTTCTAGTTTGAAAATTAGGCTTGGTTTAATCTGCAAGAGTTCAAAGAAAGCAGCTATGACTACTGAGGATGTAGTGTAGTTAATGTTGGTTTAAGGATTTTGATAATAAAAACATATGCCTACTTTCAGATACAGGTTTTGGGAAACAACACAGCAGCAACTCCCCACAACCATAGGACAAAGTCTCAAGGACAGCACCTGCCTTCTCAGGCCATGTTAAACAAAGATATATTATGAATCACTTATTCCAAGTGCAGACTGCTTCTGTAACATTCAGGAGTCCTCCTGAAGGACTGAAGGTGGTCCCACTGTGCTATACACTTTATGAATGAAAAAAAATTACCATACTTGCCCCATGACAATAGGCTTCAAGTATGGGAAGAGCATACAGAACATCTAAGAAAATATTATTTACCACAGAAGATAGTGATTTCAGTTCAGCAACACTCAAACCACTGTCAAGATCGGTTTGGAGGCATAATGGCAAAGGAGACCATAGGCAGGGTTTTGTGAGGATTCTGTGGATCTTTGCTTCTCAGGCAGGAGGGTCAATAGTGACAATAACATGGCAAGGGAAACCGGTCTGCAAGACCAGTTAAACATGTAGCTAATAACCACAAGCAGTAAAGGGAAGCAGAAAATTACTTGTGCAAGCAAAGAAGAGCCAAACAAGGAAAGCAGACAAGAAATTTCTGTGTGTGTCAAAAAGTGAGAAAAGTCAAGGGGAAGGACAAGTATTCTGTCAACTTTCTCTTTGAGGAAAGCTACAAGATCCGATGAAGCAAGAGAAGCAGAGTGAGAAAAGGCAGATGTGAAAGAAGTGATGCAAATATAGTAGGAAAACAGCAGATTACTAATAGAAAAAGACACCCAAGACTGGGGCTGCCCTCAGTTGCTCCCCCACTACTCTGCTCCCTGGCTTGGAGCAGCCAGGCAATACAAGAGTAGTACAACACTAGTACAACTGGGACCATCCCAGTACCTCCTGCCCACCTGACCTAGTCACCAGACACCCTTGTTTCTGCCAGTTTGGCAAGGGATGAGAGGAACTTAGTGGTTTCCTAAATTTTGTTCTCCTTCAAACTTCTTTGAAGTTTGAACTCTCTCCAAAGAGGAAAGCAGACACTCTGAGTCTCCCACCCACTGCCTTATGTAGCAGGTTAACCCCAGAGATTCTCCTAATACCCATGAGGCTGGAGAACCCTGAGGTTACACAAGGAAGGTGTTACCAGCTCCATAATTTGGAGATGAGTGTCTCATTTACATCAGCTTCTGGCTTGAGTGGTTTAAGTCCCTTGAAATAGAGATGCTTAAGGCCCCAGATTTTACCTAAAATGGTAGCCCAAATGAGTCCAAGTATAGCAAACAATATCCCACTCCCTGAAGGGACTGTATCTTAGTCATCAGCCAAAAGTCTTATGCCACTAGTTATGAAAAATACAGCTGACTGATCATTATAAATAATTTAAATTTAACTTCAAAGGTAATATTTGTAGCTTTAAAATGTGCCCTTATATCAAAAATCAAGATCAGAGTATGTGCTGATTTAAGAGTAGGAAAAAAGTAATGTGTGTTCTGGAAGTGTGTCACATAATTTGGAAGAACAGACTAACTTATGGAGCAGTGCATTATCTTGTTACTCCCAGGACCACTATCCTAGCAAACAGCACATTTGTCATGGAATGAGACAATTTGTCAAGAGTGAGACAAATTCTGACACCCTTCCTTTAAGAAAAATGTAGTGCCCTCCGTTACTCCTTAGTCAAAGCCTTACAAAGAAAAACAACAGTTACAAAGGGGTGACGAGATGAATTTATACTCTACTGATTGCAATTCTGAAGTGGGACTGTACAGAGGATATGAATCTGGACCAAGATTACCAACGTGTTTTAAACTATTGGTAATCCTTGAAGTAAAGGTATTTCAAGTACCTTCTGTCCAGAAAATATTTTAAATACAAACAACCTAATTCACACTGGGTATTTTTCTCAAGTTTTTCTTAAAGGATCCAATCTTTAAGTTTCTAAGTGTCTCCTGTGAAGTATTGAGCACTACCAGTTTTCACGGCCATCAATCATTTCTTCCAGCACATAAATTCAGAACACTTTCCTCTCTACAGACCACTAAGGTCAACAAGGAGCAGGGGATGGGTGAAGAGAGAGACAAATGCATGCAGAACTGCCACTACCAGGTACAGGAAATAGGAATCCAGCAACTAGTGCAGTCTTTGTTAAGAAACCTGCTGTAGTACCCCTTTCTTATACTGTCAATGTCACAATTTTATGAAAACATACTTATTTCATTTGACACTCCTGACCCTGCGACTGCTGTGTAAAAAGTTTAAGCACACTATCTGTTAGAGCCTCCAAGGCTTCCACAGTGAGTGGTGGGCTTCAGTGCTTCCATTTGTAGTGTATGAATAATGCATATAGCTTTAACATCTCAGAAATCTTATTCATCCTCCTGGAATGGGACATCTTATTATGAGCACCAAAATTTCAGTGAGGTTTTATATGTGATAAAAGCAACAGTGCAGTGTGAAACACTTATCTCCCTGCTAAAATAAATAATCACTCAAATTTGTGCAAGTGAACTCTGTAAACACAGAGGGAAAAGAATCTCCCTGTCAGCTTAAGAGAATGCTTATCTTAACAACTCTGTAATTGCAAAAAGTGGCCATCATCCTTCATCTTTTCCCTTCTAAATGTGCTTTCACTTGTGTGTTCATTTGTCAGTCCATATGATGATTATTGAACATCTAGTGCTAGGTATGTGTTGATAGTTATCAGCTATTTACCACCATGTAGAAAAAGGAATGAGTGATCAAAACCCTGGCCTGCAGCTAGACTGTATTTACATAGAAATGTATCACTAAGACACTAGCATATTTTTATTTACTATCCTAGAATGGCAGTTGAATGCGGGCAAACTGGGAAGCTGGAGAGAGGAGTATTGGGTTCTGCTTTCTGCTGTGGCACTCATTCACAGTGGAATCCCACCAGGTATGCCTGGCAACATGTGCAGCCATTACTTGTGAAAAACAGGTCTTCACCCCCTGTCACATACCTTTATTGTTCTGTACCTGGGTAGGAATTATGGGCATGATAAAGTTTTTTAATTGGACTGTGGTTTCATGAAGATTAGTTAGATCTACATTTTAAGTTCAGTGCTTGCAGTCCATGGATAAAATATATTCTAGGAGAATAAAATATTTTTTAATATTTGAGCCACACATTTAGACACGCTCAACTAACTACTTCTAGTCCTTATCAGCTCTATCAGTGAATAAACAGGACACAAAAGAATGGAAAATACTGTGAGGAAATTATTTTCATCAAGAAAATAAAATATTAACAAATTCTTTCTGCATCAGTACCACTTATCTTCATTAAAGTCAGTGACACTTCTCATGAGTGGACCACAGCACCTATTTAAATCCCCTTGAAAGCAGCCAGGGACTGCTCTTTGGAGCATTCAAAGCATCAGCTGATGGTATTCTTGGAAAAGAGAAGATTCATTCAACCTTCAGTTGATAAATCATACTTCCATGGAAAAAGTTTATCAGCCTTTAGGATGCATTTTCTCATTGACATATGGTCATATTTGTTTAAGCAGTTCTCCTGTTTTTCAAAATAATACATAGAATCCAACAAATTGCTTCCTGTTATATAACTGTTGTTGACATGAGTTCTAGGATAGCATTAGGAAACACAAAACATTTCACTGAGATAAGTAAAGGCCTTGATTTATTTTTAATGTACTATGTATCCATTTGTTACATAATTTGAATTACTATCAATATAGTATCATCCCATTACTCAGCAAGAGAGCTGTCAGGAACATATGAACAGAACTGAATTTTTCTATGGCATTTCCAGTATTTAGCATAATTATTCACAAAAATACTTACTGTAGAAGACAAGCAAATAGATTCATATCAGTAAGGGCAGAGAGAAACTAGAGAAAACATTTCTCTAGTAATGCATTAAAGTACACATATATTAACACAAGCTTTTGAAGAACTGACACTGATTAAAGTATAAAATTGTGTTTCAACTCTTTGCATGAAAAGTTTGACCAAAATTTTGCTATATATTGCTTTGACAAAGTGTGTCACACTGCCACCAGACTCTTAGACAAGCCAAGGTTTGCTGTTTAGGCAGTATTGAGATGAGCATAATTTGTAGCAAGCTTAGAAATGCCACATGTTTAATTTCCTGCCATGAGTGGCCCCAGTGAAGCCAATGAAGGCATTCTTACCAGCAAAGTTAAACATACAGAGAAATGTAGGTTATAACAGGCATTCAGCCTGCAGTTAGCTTCAGACAAGAACTGAAGAGGGTTTGGGTTGAGTTTAGGACTCAGGCATCAAAAGGTATCATTTTTTCTAGTCAGAAATAGTTTTTGAATTACATTTCTGACTTTCAGCTCAAACATGTACTTGCAGCAACCCTGAGTACTGTCTCTGTGTTCTCTCTTTGTATTCTTTCCTCAAGGAAAACATTTAGCAAGACTGTTAGGAAAATAGGAACAGGCTACCCAGGGAGGTGGTGGAGTCACCATCCCTGGAGGTGTTCAAGAAACATGTAGATGTGGTGCTTAGGGACATGGTTTAGTGAGTTAGGTGGTGTTGGGTTGGACTTGATGATCCTTGAGGTCTTTTCCAACCTTAATGATTCTATGATTCTATGATAAATGACATGATTTTCGAAGACACAGAGGGGAAAAGGAAAGGACTGTTCTTTCCATCATATAACAGGGAAAGAGAATTTCTAAAGGAATTTCTGTGCTGGAGGATGAAATGGTAAAACCTTGGTTTTGCAAGAAGATAGACTCCCCCCAGTTTTGAGGGGAGGAAAACATGCTTAGGCCTTCGTAAAGCTAGGATATTTGTGACTTGTCCCAGTGGAAGCTGAAAGAAGTAAGAGTAGACTCTTGTGTAGAATTTCTTGTCCTCTGACTCTATGCCTACAACAAATCACTGCAGTAAACTCATGCCTCAGTGTGGGATCCTATCCATTTATTACATAGCTAAGAAAATGTAAGGCATTGAAGAATAAATTGCAAGCCTCAAGGCATGTTTAGACATCTTAAATTAGCCAAACCAAATTTAAATATAGCTCCAGATATGGAGCATACAGCTGGCTCATCATGCTAGCTTGCTTCGGAGCAACTCAGCTGAAATAAATGAGGAAAGATCAGCATATGTAGGAAGACAATCAGAAGTGATCTAACATCCCCTCTCCCATGCCTAACTGCAAAATTAGGTCACTGGTTGTGTTAGTAAAAACAAATTATGTAGAGGCAATCTATTAAAATTCATAATAACATGTAGAAATCACCCAAGACATTCAGGATAGATACCCTATTCTCTTGAAAAAATCTGATCTTTATTCTTGCCATAAAATATTTTATTAGTTGGAAAATTTAGTGCGAGCAGGGGAACCTGTGATAACAGTTAAACTTAAGAACTTAGAAGATTTTTAGTGCAGGAAGAAGCCAGTCTTGTCCTGTCTGGAGAATACAACATTTTGGATAGAATTAAATTTAAAAATTGATGGTCAGAAGAAAGATACAAACCAGGGACCTACAGCCTTTCCTAAATGTCTACTTATTCATTTGTGGGATTTCTAATTAAATGAAGAATTATATATCCTCAAGTTCATTTTGTTCACATGGAACTACAGAAAAACAGAAGTGGAAGGAATTTACAGAGACAGTGGTATCTGTCTCACTGCTCTATAGTACAAACAGGTATACCAACATGATTCATGACAAAACTTGAGTATCCTTTTCTTAAAATCATAGAATCATA
>VZTO01018840.1:5828-18421 GCA_013400615.1 Syrrhaptes paradoxus
AAAATAAAAAAACCCAAATGAAATTAAATAAAATAAGGTTAAAAAAAATTAATTGATCTCTCTCCTTGTACCATATATAGAGCCCGCAGGGTGCTCGCGTGCCTTCCCTCCGCACTGCGCGATGAGTCCTGCGGGAAACGCTGCACGGGGAGGAAGGGAGCCGGCCCCGCGCTGCACACGCACAGAAAGCAGAAATACACGGCGTGAGCCGGCGTCTCCTGACCGTCAACGTTCCTTGTCCCACCCCCCAGCTCCGGCCGGTGTGTCACCCGAGGGTCCCCAAGCCATCCGCACCCCAACCCTCGGCTGCATCCGCTCCACGAGGGGCTCAGAGCCGACCCCAAGGATGCTCGAGGACACGAGCAACAGTCAAGGACGCGGATGGTGACAACGAGCCCCACCAGCCGCTGGGCTCGCACCGCGCAGCTCGAAACCACGCCGTCCTAGAAAGAGCTTCGTCTACCCAGAAAGCAAGAAGGACACCTGGGGTGGGAGCAGCACAGAGCCGGCCACCGTGTCACCTGCCACCGTGTCACCCATTGGCGCTGGGGCTGGGCCAGGGCAGAGGAAGCCGTGGGAGGACGTGGCGGGGGGAGCCGTGCCGCTGCAGGTGTGGGAAGTGAAGCGGGACAGCCCCGAGGCAGCGCGGGACCGGTGGTGGGGACGCTCAGCCTCCCAGGGCTGGAGGAGGGGGCGTTCCTTGGGGTGGGGGGTCAATAAATCATTCCGGCAACCTTCCTTCTCCAGCGGCTGAAGGCGAAGGGAGCGATGGAAGGAATGAGGTACGGCCAATAAATACCGGAGTTGAGGTTTTTGAAGCTGTTGAAGTTCAACATGAAGTTCACCTTGGCCAACCGCAAGGTCCTGGAGCTTTGCTCGATGAGATGGTTCTGCCGAGGAGCGTGCATGGCTCTGTTCCTCCACGGCCACGGCTGTGGATCCCACAGGATGGGACACTCCGAGATGCCTTTTGCAAACAGAGCAGAGACAGATCCCAACGGGTTTGGAAACTCTTCTCCAACTCTGGTGGAGCTGCAGCCTTAGAAAATCCCGGGAATTATTGGCTCGTTGCGTGTTCTTCCTGGAAACTGCTCCAAGGAGGACACAGGAGATGGATTCCAATTTAGAAAAACGACGAAGGGAATGTCTGACCCAGCTCCTGAAATGTTTGGGAGCTGACTTCTACTCATTGGCCCCAGTTTATCCACTTCTGTACACAACGGTTCTGAGGTTTGACCCTTAGTCCTTCCCGAAGAGGCAGGGCTCTGGTCTGAGCATGAAACCACTCCAACGGAGGGGCAGGAAGCAGGGATCGCTTTCAGCAGGTGTATAAAACACCGTCACGCGTCACCGCCCTCATCCCAGGAGCTTCACCGGAGCTCCTCCACCTCGCTGGTGCCCTGCTGCCAATTTTTCGCGATCACCGTGGCAGAGGAGGGTTGTAAAGGAGAATGGGGTGAAAGGAGGATGGAAAAGTTCAGGTTGGAAGGAGCCTCCAAGGGTGTCAGACCAACCTCCTCTGCTGAGCTTCCAAGGATTTGCTCAGGGTCTTCTCCAGCTGATCTCTGAAGATCCCTCGTGCTCTCTCCATGTGCCTCTGCGATGGCTCTGGCTCAGCTTCCTCCTCGCTCGGAGATGGAAGATGACAGCTGGATCTCCCTCTTGCTCCTCTTCTCCAGGCCGAACACAACCAGCCCAGGTGCCACCCTGGCCAGAGGGTTCTGCAGAACGTGGACATTGGGAAAAGCTTCTCCATGGAGAGGTCACTGGAGAAGAAGGGACCTCCAGCCTTGGAAGATTTCCACGTTTGCCCATGAGAAGCCGTAGCTGCCTTGGAACAAGTGGAAACGTGGGCTGAAGACCCCCCGAAGGCCCTGCATTCCTCCAACCTACAGATGTCTACTGAGAAACCCAGAAGCTTGCTTTGCAAGAAGCAGACATCGACTCTAACGTGGTTTATGATGCAGCATATTCCTACGAACAGATTAAAACAAAAGGAATCTCGCATGTATAGAAAGCCAAAGAGCTAAGAGCTTTCAGATGAGTGATGTAGACAAGGAAACATCATGCCCCCAACAGAAAACTCCAGAAAATACATCAGAAGCAGAACAAAAACGAGAATATGAACACGTGGTCGACAATTCTTGGTTTTTCTCTGCACCCTTGCAGTAGGAGATGAAGCAAGCCAGAGGACGGCGAACGGCACCCAAGCCAAAGCAGGCTAGGAAGTGAAATGGGTTTTTCCTCCACACATCGCGCACGTTCAACGTCTAATTCACATACAGCCCCGGAGCCGCGGTGCCCTCGTATTCCTCTGCTCGTTTTGGGGCTGAGCCAACTCAATAAACAGCATCGAGGAGCCTGGAAACAACCAGCCCGGACGCTCCTTGCGCTGAGGTTAATGCTGTTTAGAAACGTCCTGAAATATCGGGGAGATTGATGAGTCCTGACGAGTGCAAATATTTCCCCGCACAGAATATGCCGGCATCCCGTGGGCAGGTTGGGCCAACCCATCCTTGGCCAACGACCGTCCAAACAAACCAACACACCCAGGAGTTTTTAAGGAGGAGGAATAAATGATGAACCACAGCGGATGTCGGACAAGTTGGTTTTGCTGAGGACAGGCCTTGCCAAATAACATTTGATTTCAGATGATGAGTTTTGTTGATGAGGACGATTATGGAGAAACAATACCTTTCATTAGTGATTTGATTTGGTAACATGCAACTTTCCAAGGAAGAAGTGAGCAGTAGGCAGCAGCAGCCAAGTGCGCTCTGCAGATGAAGCAAAAGATGATGGTCCAAAAATGTACCACCCAAGGGCACGTCCCATTTGGGTTTGGTCTTTGGAGTAATGCATTGCCCAAGTTCTGGTGACTCTCCTGCCATGGCCATGTGCTGAGCATCTGCTCCTCCATCCCAACCACTTGCTGGCATCATTTCCCCCCCTTTTTTCTTGCAGTTTTCATAGAGTCCCAGGATGGTTTGGGTGGGAAGGGACCTTACAGCCCACCCAGTGCCACCCCCTGCCATGGGCAGGGACACCTCCCACCAGCCCAGGTTGCCCAAAGCCTCATCCAGCCTGGCCTTGAACCCCTCCAGGGATGGGGCACCCACAGCTTCCCTGGGCACCCTGGGCCAGTGTTTTCACGCACGTGTCCATGTCCTGCCCGTCCCCACGGCCGGAGCAAGAGCCAGCCCTTTGTGCGCATGGACAGCCCCAACGTGGACCCGGAGAATCTCTTCCCTGCTGGAACGCTACGGAAAACTGTGCAACTACGGCCACTGAAGTCACCACAATAATTCTGTGTTTCCCTGTGATTTCAGGCACTTTTTCTGCAGTGAAGAGTTACGGGAGCTGCAAACGCCGTTGTAAGGGAACACCTCACCCCCCCCAGGCACCACAGCTGGATCCGCTCTGCGTAATCCCCTCCTGACAGANCTGCCTCACCACCCTCCCAAGAAAAAATTTCCTCCTAATATCTCATCTCCATCTCCCCTCTTCCAGCTTCAAACCGTCCCCTCTTGTCCTGTCCCTGCACCCCCAGACAAAGAGTCATCTCTGGTCCTTTTTTCCCTCCGGACACGGCAGAGCATCGCCCCGCGCTTGGTTCGTGATCCACCACGGCCCCCGGTGCCGCCCCGCAGCCCGGCTCTCCTCGCTCTGTGCTGGATTTCCTCGGCTGCTTTTCCCACATACATACTAAACACCTTCCTTCATACAGACCGAAAGCCGATTGATTTTTTTCTCCTCCAAATATTCCTGCAATTTTTCAGGGTAATTCTGAATTCTCACCCTTCCCTCCAGCCCCGGCAGCCTCCTCCCGCTCGGTGTCGAGAGCAAAACCCAAGTCCCCTGTAGGAAGGCTGAATAGTAATTAATTCAGGACAGAAATAATGAACTAGAGAGGAATTTCAATTTACACGTCTTTCTATTTTAACAGAAAACCCTTGACAACTGATCCGGGAGAAAAACTTTCCCAACCGAATTTATAAGCGCTCCGCGGGAGCCTCCCCCAGCCCACGCTGCTGCGGCTCTGCGGGGGGAACGGGGGATTGCTGCTGCAAGGCAGAGCTGCAGAGGGGATGCTCGACGCTCGCCCTTCGCTGCTTTTCCCGAGCACACATCTATCTGCATTGCTTTAACCTGTGATAAAACCTGGAATGCTGCTGAGCCGGTTTGGTGCGAGACCGTTGGGTCTTGTCCGGAACAGCTTTGGGGTAGAAGCAAAGCCACGCAGCGCTCAGTGATGCAGCACCAAGGGACCAAATCCCATTTTCCTGGGATGCCACCGGAGCCGTCCGCCCCATCCCTGCTCCCCCTCATGCCATCAAAACATTGATCCCAGTCCCCTGGGCTGCCGTTTCCCTGCAAGGTGTTTCTCCAGGATTTGGGGCTGTTTGCGGTTTTCCTTTTCGCTAGTCACTTAAAAATTATTTATATTAACCAGAAACGGAGGAGAAAACCCTTCCAGCGCTGCAAACGACCCCGCCGCTGCCTCTGCCTGAGCAACTCCATCGAAGCGTGTGCTAAAAATAATTCAACCCCCCCCGCAAACACTCTTTAACACACAAAATAAGGTCATTAAATCAGAGCCCCCACCCGTCGCTCCTGTTAACCTGTTTCCTGCAGGAAACCTGAATTTCACTGTCCCCTGTGCGCTAATAAAACCCCGCAAATAAAACCCAGCTCAGGGCTGTCTGCACGGCAACGGAGGGAGAGGGGCAGGATGCTCGCTGTCCTGGACACCCCAGCCCCCCCGGACCCCCTGGTTCCCCCAGCACGGGGAGCAGCCGGCTGGCCGGGATGAGGACCCCCATCCCGCTGCAGCAGGAGCACATCCCGCTCCCCGTTCGTGCTGCTGTGAAAGGCGGCGCGAGAAAAGTGCTCTGGAGGGTGCTGCTGGTACCCCGACATCCACCGCTGCACCTCTGCACCTAGCTGTAGCTAATAAATGGCTCTAGATAATAATATAATATAACATAATAATATAATATAACATAAATATAGTGTAATATAATATAAAAAAAGTATAATATAATATAGTGTAATATAGTAATATAGTAATATAGTAATAATGTAATATAATGTAATATAGTATGATATAGCAATAATATAATATAATATAAATTTATGACTATCTTTCTGTAGGGAGGGCTATAGAGGGGGGATGCATTACAGACACACAAACACTGACCCCCACCCAAGGCTGCTCCGGTTTGGGTCCCTGCTGCCACGGCGATGCCAGCCCGGTGATGCCGGCCATCGGAGCCAGCGGCGCTGGGCATTATCGGACAGCACATCGCCCGTCGCACCGCAAGGTTTGCATTTTATTGTTCAAAATGACATAATTAGATTAGATATGCATCACTCCCCGGCAATACTGCGTGGGCTGCGGGATGGGCAACCTGCCGGGGGGCTGCACGTCCCGGCCGATCCAGGACCGATCCCGGATCCCGCAGGACTCGGCGCATCCTCCTGCCAGCGCAGGGACATCCAGCCTCGGCGTTATTTCCACGGCTGTTCTGGCGACCGACCGCCTGGCGTGACTCAGCTCTTAATTTGACAATTTGCTTTTTCAGCTTTAATTCTAACACGGAAAGCAGCGTGCTGTACCTTCAGGACGGGTATTTTACACAACGGGAGGGGAGGATGCCCAAACCGCCTGCCCCTGGAACCGGGGGATGCTGAAGGCGACGGAGCCCTGCCTCCTCCCGGCACAGCAGAGCCCGCGCGCTCCCTGCAGAACTAAATAAAGGCCCAGAGAGATGAGGATGATGCTCCCCGGATTAAGGAGGAATGGGGGGAGAGAAAGCTCCCCCTGACTTTCCCCCTGGTCAGATTCTGTTTTCCAGCAGTTACCCCTGAGCATCCAAACCCTTCTGTCGGCACGATAAAGCCGAGGATGTGACGGGTATCGGCAGCTCCTGCCTTTTTCACGGCAGCGACCATCCTGAGGATGCCCTCCCTATGCTCCGCTTTCTGGCAAAAAAAAAAAAAAGCAAAAGCAAAGCAAAGCCTTCTGCTGCCCGGCTGCCGAGGAGCCCGCTGCCGCCCCGACCCCCCCAGCAGCGGCTCAGCTCCGTCCCCAGCCCCGCCGAGCGCGAGATCGCTGTTTGAACTCCTCCATTCACCAAACGCTGTTTGTTTTCCTGCCTCTCCATCCCCCCAGCTGTGGGATATGGGGGGGGGGGATCAGGAAACAATAAAATTCTCCGTTACCACACAGAACGCCTCCTTTTCCCCGCGCCGTTCAAAGCTCTGACATTTTTGCTTTCATCCGCCATTTCCCCAGTCCCGGGGCATGTGCTGCCTCTCCTTCCCGCGGGGCCGCGGGCGGGGATCCCGGCACTGCGCTCAATATGGACCACATTGCTGCGGCCCCCCCGGCACCCCGCGTCCCCCCGTTCCCAGCACTCCGGCGGTTTCCATTCCCATCCCATTCCCCCGGCGACTTGTATTACAAAGGCTAAAAGCAAGTGTTATCTTTCAAAATTATCCCACTTTTGTTTCCAGGCTTCTCAGTTGGCGCTTTTATCCCTCCAACTCATCGGCATCGCTGCCGCGGCTGGAACGCTTTCCACCATGAGGCCACCGGAGCCCCCGGCTCCGTCCTCCAGCATCTGCCTGGGGGGGTCAGAGCAAAATCTCAGAACCCTGGGAGCACCCAGACCCTCCACCGGAGCCCCCGGCTCCGTCCCGTGGCACTCATCCCAGGGGGGTCAGAGCAAAATCTCAGAACCCTGGGAGCACCCAGACCCTCCACTGGAGCCCCCGGCGCTGGGGCCGGGATGTCTCTGATCTGCAGATGGGGACACGTGAAGTGCCTGGGGTCCAATGTCCCTATTGATGAAAATCCAGCTGGAAAAGCTCACCCTGGCCGCGACAGCAGGGCTGCTCTGCCAGAAGCGGGGAGGCGATCCGTAATTTGCCTTTCAGCACGGCTGGACCATGGCAGCAGAGGAATGGGAGCGCAGCCGTCACCGCCGTTCGGACGCGGGAGAGCATCCTCTGCCCCTACAAAACACCGACAGCTCGCGCTGGGAACTCGTGCCCCATGGAAGGGGCTGTTGGGAGCACGTCGGCTCTGCACCGATCCCCCCACGGACAACGTGTCTCTGGGGCTACCCATGGGCAAGTGGCCATGGACCAACCCAACCGCCCCAGTGCGCCATGTCACCACCGAGCAGCTGGAGGGGACAAACCCAGCGGCTACAGCAACCGGCGTGTCCCAGCACAGCACCCGTCCCCGACACCTGGCTTCCCAAGACCAGGTTCTTCCTCCCTCCGCCCAAGCAGAACTGCTCTTGGTTAGAGTGAGCGTTGACTTGGGTTCTTGGGGAGGACACGGACTGGGATGCTGGAAGCCACCCAGTTATGGAGCTTATGGGATCAGGACCAGAACCAGTGGGTCCCATAAGCTCCTGGTCATGGGATCAGGACCAGAACCAGTGGGTCCCATAAGCTCCTGCTCATGGGATCAGGACCAGAACCAGTGGGTCCCACAAGCTCTTGCTCATGGGTAAGGACCAGAACCAATGGGTCCCATAAGCTCTTGCTCGTGGGTAAGGACCAGAACCAGTGGGTCCCATAAGCTCCTGCTCATGGGATCAGGACCAGAACCAGTGGGTCCCGCAGGCTCTTGCTCATGGGATAAGGACCAGAACCAGTGGGTCCCTCAAGAGATCCAGCTCTTAAAGTCACTGATGTGATTCTTCCTTGGAAATCAGAGCGTGACGCTCAGAAGCCAGCCTGCAAACAAGTTTGCACATGAGCTTCTCAGCAGGCAAGGGCATGCAGCTTGCCAGAGAGTTGGACACGACCCATCGCTCTGCTGAATGCATGACAGAGACTGACAACAGAACCAGCTCTGGGATGCTGGATGAGCTGTGCTCCCTTTTCCCCCATCAGAAAAAAAAACACCTCCCAAAGGTTCCACGGCTGCAAGCCCAGGAACCACCGCACCCGAAGGGCACGGGGCTGCGGGTCGCCTGATGCATGATAACCGTCGCCAAAGACAAAACAAAGAGACCGATACGGGAAACGCGCGCGAGAAGCTGAAAGGACGGATTGTCGACTCGTGTCCATGAGACGGGAGCGTGACATCTTCGAGCCAGAACACAGCCGTTAGGTGATGCTCAGAAAACAACCCACCGAGGAATCCGCCCCAGGCACTGCCTGGAACGGGCTGCAGGAGACAAACCCGGTATTTGGGGCTGTTCCCTGCCCCAGCCAGGCAGCGCGGTGATTTGTGGCTCTACGTCGCCGTAAAAAGGAGAAGAAAATGGGCTCTGCTGAAAGACAACCTGCAGGCTGGAGGATGCCGGAGGAATTCCTCGGGGATTTGTCTGTTTAATATTGTAATTACGTGCACAAAAATAACCACGCTCTGATGAAACTTCCTGATGGCACAGAGGTTGGGATGAATCACTCGCACCGAGCAGAACGTCACACGTGAACCGCGGGCTCAGAAGAAGAGGGATGCTCACGCACACAGCGCACGGGCTCCTGACGCCTGGGCAAACGGATGCCACCGGATGGCAACCAGTGACCAGGCAAGGATGGGTTACTAGTTACTAATTCCAAGAAAAGGACTAGTTACCAGGTCACGTACGCAGCCCCGGGGCACGCTCTGAAGGTGTTGCCGTTGATACATCCTCACCTCTAACACCCAACGGACCGCCCAGGCGCCCTGCGGAGCAGCGCACGGAACAACGCGGCCCATCTGCTCANATTGATACATCCTCACCTCTATTCTAACACCCAAGGGACCGCATGGAACAACGCGGCCCATCTGCTCAGCCCTGCTCCGGAAAGGGGAAATTGAATGGGAAATGGAGAAAAGGGGGGAGACACAAACCCTGCTTTCCACCTCAGCAAAAGTAAAAACATTATTGCTACCTCAGGACAACGGTGTTGTGAAAACCCAGGTATCAAAATATAAAAAGTCCTTTGGGTATCCAAAAGTATCCATGCAAAGAAGAAGCAAAACCCCCGAAATCATGGTTAACACGACGGGAGAAACCAACGGCACCAACGCTGCGATCGCTGAGCGCTTGGTGTCTCAAAATCCAATTTCTTCCCGTTGAGGAAAGGTGAAGAAGGTAAAGAGAGAAGGATGGGGGTGGGTGGTGGCACATCTTCTGGATTCTTCTGTTTTTCCTGCAGATATATGGTTAACCCAGAACTCCGGGATCTCGAACGCAATGGGTCCATGCGATAACGGACACGGAGGAAGAGCGCAAATGGATTTACGTGTCACAGCAAAGCAGGACGAGCTCTTCTGTGAGCACCTCCAGTGAAGTTTGTGGGTTTGGAGGATTTAAACTCGAGTTGGGTTTGCAAGAGGTCCCCTAGGAACCCTGCGAGTGCTCAGGAAGGTTGGAAATGAGAGTTTTCTTCTGCAAAGCACGCCATGTCCCACGCCAGCTTACACCTGCACTTCGGGATGGTGAACAAAGATGAAATAATTGATGTTGGGAAACTCGTGCTGGGACCAGATTTCATGAGTTGATTCCAGCAGAGCATTTCAGCATTCAGCACACTGTTCTCTGAAGATTCTCATTTTTCAAGGCAGCAGGCTGGATAACTGCAACCCAAGAGTCCTTGAGGAGTTGCTTGAAGAGTTTTTTTGGCCTGTGGATATCCATTTTTGATAAATCTTCAAGTAACAGGGAAATTCCAGATGGTATATTAGCATTTTCCTGAATAACATTAAAAAAGGAAAGGCAGAATGATTGGGTGGCTAAGGACTGTTAGCCTCGCGTTAAAAACAGGCAAAAATCATAGAAAAAGCTGATAGGAGACCATAACAACAAAAAATTAAAGGACTGGAACTGATGGCCACTAACGGGACCTTCCAGTTGGCTGCTGCGGCAAAGAGAAAGGAGCCAGTCGGTGCTGCGGGCACGAACGGTGACGGTACAGGAATATCTGAGCTGAAGACTTTGAGAGACCGTGTTGTAACACAGAGTGAGAAAACAAGCCAGAGGCATCGGTTAAAGGCTGGAAAAGAGGAGGAGATATCTCCCTTCCTAGGGCAGCCCAAAGAGAATGAAGAGTTGACTTTATNCGAGGATGAGAAGATGTTCACGAGAAAACAAGCCAGAGGCATTGGTTAAAGGCTGGAAAAGAGCAGGAGACATCTCCCTTCCTAGGGCAGCCCCAAGAGAATGAAGAGTTGACTTTATCTAAGTGGGCAGACACATCCACAGGATGGAAATAGAGAATAGCAGAGATGTGTGATCCAGCGAGGAAAGGTGAAATGAAGCCAGACACACACATCCTGGAATGGAGACACCACGGTCTTCAACAACGTGTGACGCAACAACTTGCCTTGCAAGCCAACGGGTCCTTCGCAATAACATCAGAGACATTTCTAGCTCAATAATTTACTACAGAATGGGACTTCACCAGATTCAAAACCTGAGTTAACCAGGTGAGATGTCCTGTGACAAAGGGACGTCAGACTTGCTGGTCAAATGGCCACTTTGGGAGCCCAGGACCCACGTTCTCTGTGTCTCGTATCGCCCATGGTCTGAGCCTTGGGCACAGGCGTAGCGCATCAACCTGCGAGCGCCACGAAATCCGGGCGTGCACCAGAATGTTGACGTTTCTGAATATTTGAGAACCTTTCCCATGCAAACGTCAATGTCTTCTGAACATAAACACACTCACTGAAAAGTCAAGTTCCTAGCCTTGAGGACTTTAAAAAAACCAAACAAACCAACGTTTTTATGCACTTAGACAGCCCAAACACGCCCGAGTGTGGAAAAAACAGCAGTAGGGGAACATCGGTCTTCCCAAGGAATTGAAACGTTTCGGTCCCTTAAAAACGGCTGCTCTGAGGAAAAAACACCCGCTTTGTGGAAATGATAAATGACAAAAGTGCATTAACAGAATACTGCTACTTCCAAAAGAGAAAAGAGTTCCTTACACCAACACGCACTCACTGAAAAACCTGATTTCTCTGAGCTTGCAACTCTTGCGTTATCCAACCGAGTTTGAAGGAAGCCATCCAGAAAGGAGACTTCTCACAGAAAAAAAAAAATAAATTGAGACCAAATAAACACCTCCATCTGCTTCATGGTTTGGATCAGACTTCATCCGACCAGTCCTGACAACAGTGTGAGATGCTCCAGATTTAAGAGCAACACGTCTCTCTGGGAAGGCGTGTTCCTCTTGACACACGCAAGATGCCCCACCATGAGAACGCCGTTCCTCCCGCGCTGTTATGCTGCATTTATTTTAAACATTACCCACTACTTGAGCCAAGGAATGAAGTTGCGTAGGGGAAGAAGTCCAACGCCGGGCTCCCAGCCTCCCTGACGCACCGCTCCTGCCCATCCTCGTCACGGAAGGTGGAAGCCAAGCCCCATGGAAGAGGAGCCAACAGCAAAGGCCAACCACCTCCTGGGGTGTGTTAGAGAAACCTGCTCCAGCTGGACCCGCTCCGGACAGGAGGCTGGACCGGGGACCTCCAGAGATCCCTTCCAGCAACGGGAGAACCATCCAGAGGAGATCTTCAGAGCCAGCTGGTGAGCATGGAGGAAGGACCGTGGGCAGTCTGCAGCGGGGATCGCCACGTGCAGGGCGGGCTGTGTAGCTGCTGCGCGTTACGGGGTGTAAACGCTCGTAAAGGGACCCGCAGGGGCCATGGGGGGAAGGAGGAGAACGGGAATTCTGGTGCCAAATTGAGCCCTGGAGACTGGAGTGACGCATGCAGGGGAAAAAGGTATAGAGGCGTCCCGAGGGGAGACTGCTGCGGGGTGGTGATGGAAACAATTACCAACCGTGTCTGAGAATTAATCATTAATTAACGGTACGGCTTCAGATGCTGACAGGGGAGAAAACACTCGATGGATTTACAAGGTCGTTTGTTTGTTGTTTAAACCCGTGTCTGTCACGCCGGAGGGGAACCGGAGAACGCTCCAGGTTTTTTTGCAGGACCTTAAAACCCGTGGCTCAAGGTTTGAGTTTGCTGGCAAAAAGGGGAGGAAGCCAATGAAGACAGAATGTGGGCGAGGACAGAAAACTCGGGAAAATATTTAAATTCTTCATGGCTTCCATCATTTCCTGGAACACTCTCCCGATATTTTATGCAGTCCTCAAGGACGCTGGAGACTGTGCCGGGGAAGTTGTGCGTTGGTGACGAATGCTGCCAACGCAGGTGTTGCTGCAGCCTCACCCGCTGCCAGAACAGCGCAGTTGTGCCACGGCGATGGCTGGAACGGGCACGATTCCTTTAGAAATAAGAGGCTGCAGCCACGCGTGTACGACCCGGCGTTGGCCCTGGAAGGGAGGCACCGGGGCCAGGAGGAGCACGGAGCGCGGGAAGGCTCTGCAACACGCCGCGGGCAGGGCAGGGACGGGGAGCTGCCTGGAATGTGAAAAAATAATGCATTATTCACGAGAGGCAACTGCCAGCGCTGACGCTCTGCAGAGGCTCTCCGGAGCTGCATCAGGAAGGTTGCTATGCCTACGCGGGCTCCAAAAGTCAAGACGTGAAATATTGAGCAGTGACCCCCCCCTCCGCTTTGGGTGGCTGTCCCAAGCAGAATCGGTAACAGTTCTGCAGCCTCACCTTTCGGGGC
>VZTO01018841.1:1592-30033 GCA_013400615.1 Syrrhaptes paradoxus
GCAGAAGTCTAAAGTCCCAAGGTCTGGACTTGCAGATAAGTTGTGCAGATTAATGCAAAACTGCATTTCAAAACAATTTAGTTGAACTAGTCCTGAGTGACAGTGCTCAATTAAGTTTAAATTTGGTTAATTTCAGTGTATTTTATCTTTGTAAAAATTCTGGTGTGTGAACAGAATGGATATGTTTTAAACTAGTACTCATCTTTGGCTAGCCCCAAATTAGGGTTTATCCTGCACTTCAGATGAAACTCCACCCCTTAAAAATTTCAATATATGCTCAGGACATCAATGTAGCATATGTTGGCTAGCAGAAAAAGAACCTAGAGTGGGTAGAAAAGCCATCAGGGCTGAAAAATTGCCAGACATTCATCTCGGTGCTGATTTTAACCAGGCTGCTGCGAGTCCTAATTGAACTTCTGCAATGAGAACCAGAGCAGCAGAAAGCATGCAGTTCATCAACGGATGCGGCTTTGGAGTTTTTCTACTAGTAGTGAGTGGGTAGTTCTGAAAATGTNAGGTTTATCAACAAAGCAGACGGAGTACAGATGAACTTTCAAAGATTTCTTCCCAATGTCACGATGGCAAAGAGGCAATGTTTAATGTTCAAATAGTAAAGGCTATAACACTGCATACAAAGTCTGCATCAAAAATAATCACTGACTGTGTTTGTGCTTAAATTGCAAGCTAATGTTGAGTCCGTGATGACCCAATGCAATGCATAAATTCTCTAACTTTTATGATACTGAGATAAAAAGTTGAGCTGTCCACGAAGCCAGAGAAGCACGAGGACTAATAACTGGAGGACTTGGCAGACAACCAACCATTGCTTTAGGTCAGTTAGACATACACGCTTATTTTGACAAATCTGTTGGTGAAGGTACTTCAGTGTCAAAATACACAGGCTTTTAAATTGATACAATGTTGTGTCTAAAAAGTCAGATGTTTTATAGTAACAAATGCAAATTCAGATGACTGTGTTGCAGGTTAACTTGAGTTACTTTACTTTTGAAGTGTAGGTAACCCTTTTAATTTAAGCTGTAAGTACTGCTGGGAACATTTCTTAAGTCAAGTCCTTGATCTTGATGCTTGAGATTCTGTCTTATCTGAGATTCATTCCATCTCCTGCCTAGGATAGAGTATCTGACTTATTATTTTTATTTTCTCATTAAACAGCTTTGTAGGTATTCATCTGAACAGTCTCAAAACATTTTTTCTAGGGTTCCTGCAGCTAAAATCATCCTCTTCATCTAAACACTTCAGACAAAAATTGTCTGTTTTGTATAAAGTTTTTTAAACATACACCAAGAAAGGTTTTATATTTAGAAATAAACTGTGTATTCTACTCTAGAAAGTCCCTGATCAGAGTTGTACTCTCTCCCTTGTGTAAAGATAGGCAATGCTCCCATGTCGGTAGGCTAGTGGAGTAAATTAAGAAGCTGTTGTCATCTATGCAGGCTTTGAATTAACTCTAGATGGTTCTAGGAAATATACCCACTTTCTTAATTTACTTAGGAAGATGTATATTAGAAACATTTAATAGGACAATGTACTCTTCAACACCGTGTTACACTCATCATGCCATACAGTCTTTTCACTTCTCTGGCAATCTTATATGAATGCTCTTTAAAAGAATAGATGGTTCCCTTCTGATTGTTCGATAGACTGCAGCATAATTTGATATTGCATAGGGATTATTTGAAACTTCTGCCAGTAACACTTGCCCGTTGTACGTATTCTGGGTATTAGAATGACTCCCATGGCTATTGTATCTGAATGAATCATCAGAATAACTGAATTTATCTTTTCCCTCTTCTATGAATAAGAAAGTATTTTTGCTATTTCCAGCTGTGAAATGAAGGTAAAAAAGAAGTGAAAAGTTGCCTATTTCAATCGTCAGGAAGTCTGGGACAGGTGGGAATTGAGTCTTCATCCCTGATTCACAAGCCATGCCTTTGACACACTGTTTTTCCTGGGCTTCTTATAGTGTTTTGTAAAGTTCATAATTTTTCACTACTGTCTATATTCCGTTAAAAGTTCGTACTTGTTAATTTACTTTCAGTTTTGACATAAGATTGGGCAGGGTATAAATTGCATTTCTATCCACTGTGTCTTTCAGGTTCCTCTTTTGACATTAGCAAAGAGTCGCTGAAGCCTCTAGCCTGAGTAATGCACTTGCCCATGTGAGCGTTTCTAGAAGGTGTCGTTTTTAGAAATATGGTGATAAATACAAGCTAAGAAAAACAGGTGCGAAATATAGAAACCTTATTTGCACTTTCAGTCAATTTTTGATGCAAAATTTGAAGCCTTGGTCTAGGTTGTACAGGCTGTTTCTGAAATTATTGTTCTTTAGAATAACCATAGAATAGCATTTGACATTCTTATGGGTTTTTGGATCAGGTCTGATTCTATTAAGGGTGACTTTTTCATGAATATATCAACATTTTATTGCCTACAATATAAGTGAAAGCCAAGATGCCACAGTCCTACATGGTATCTCTGTAATTTGTTGCTAATTTTTCTTCTTTCTGACAGAAATGTTAATGAAATAACAACATAATGGGTAGTTGTGTTCCCTAATTATTTATGATTGTCATTTCAGCCTTGGTTGCTTACTGTTTAGAAGGAAGTTTGAGAAAATGTATTTCAGGAGATAGATATTACTATACTTCTTAAGAGTTAACACATGGAAACTGTTATCAAATATGCACTGTGGTAGGTCTGTCGTCTCCCTTTATTTAAAGAAAGAATTAAAACAAAGAGTTCTTTTTAATTATGATTATTTTTACATTTCTTCATTGGTCAAATGCATAGAACTTCCTTTTTATTCAGTTCTTGCGGGTTATAAATAATTCAAAAAAACCACGATTTGCAAACCAGGAAGTTGCCAAAGAAAATATGTTTGTAACATTGCCTGAAACAGCAGTCCCTATCCCAAAGTATAGAAAAATATAGAATTCTAGTCTCTTGCTTTTTTTTTTTTTTTGAGTAAAAAATCTTTCCAACCTTAGGTGGCAAGAGAGTGAGATGTGCCAAACTGTGTTCTGGGCTGCTCTAAAGTACAGTCAGCAACAGATGGGGCAGCACAGACGGTTAATTCTTCATGTGTGTCTGAGTTAGCATAAAGTTCTGGAGTGCTCCCAAATTTGCATCTAGATGGAGTATGCACCCTGGTTGATTACAAGCACGCATGGAGATTTTTCTCTTGATACAGTTGAGCTGAGAAGAGCAGGGGGGAAGATGAGATAGAATGCTGTGAAAAGCCATGTAGGTCCTGGGGTAAAAAGGTAACAAAGGAAGCTGAACTGTGATTTTTTTGGGGACCTAATCATCCTCCCATCAAAAACAAAGGAATTTTTGCTGTTGACTTGAAGTGGACCTTGAATCAGATCCAGGAGTAACAGGTTACCACGTCTGCCTTTGGGACTGCTGTATCAATGGAGAAAAGGAAGAAGAAGTGCTGTTTGTTGGGAGCTTGTGCTGGAAAAAAACTTAATTTGGCAGCCATACTCAAAATTGCTTCCCTGTTCATGACAGTAGTATCTGGATGTATAGCACAGGATGTCATGTGCTTTTGTTGTGTCTTAAAGAAATGGAATCCTCTCACTTGCCTTGATGCTGTATGACTCAGTAACTCATGGAAGCATCTATTTGGGATTATCTGGAGCCTAACCTGGTAGAAGGGGCTTGTTTTTTTCTGTGATAGTTCATTTTAAATAAATCAAAATTTTAGCAACCAAAGTACTTGTGGAGATTAAAATAGACTTGAAAAGTTGTAAACTGACATACTAAAACCAGAATATTAATTGGCAAATGAGTGTCAAATATAGCATTACAGATTCAAAAATAGTTATTTTTGGGTACTGGTGATTATTTTAAGGTACTTGGCTTGTTGACAGCATAAGAGCAATAATGACAGGGTACTCAAAAAGGTACAGATGTAGAACTGAGGTGCTAATTTACGAGATTTTTGTGGTCTAAATAAATCTATAAAACTAGATTTTTATTATTTCATTCTGTAAGTAAAGCTGGTGGGGTTTTTTTTTGTTTTTTTTTGGGGTTTTTGGTTTTTTTTTTTTTTGATAGGCTTAGTCGAAGCTTGTGGATTCAGTAGAGGTCAAGTAGCATTTCTGGAGGTACTATAGCACTACCCCACCAGTTCTGGATTAAAAATACAGTCCGAAGTCATATTTCTGCAGAAATAGAAGGAAAATAAGGACAAAGCCAGCAGAAATTACTGGTTTTCTTATAACTTCAAAGATGTAGATTTTGTTTTAAAAGTTTGCTCTGGTTTTGCTTTAAACTTTGTACTCACTTCCTCAAGAATTAAGTGTCAAAAAACAAAATTATAATGTTATGGCCTGAAAAATCATAGTATTAAATCCACAAAGTGATGCATCCAGTGCAAACAAGCATACATAGCTGTATTTATCCAGTGACTCTATGTTATGAACTGCATACAGGGTTAACGGAGCAGAGGTCAGAACCTAGATCTGATGCTTTCTGGGAACATATCTATTGGCACATGGAGTCATGATGATTTTTCAGAAGCACTTTGAATGTTGCTAATTATTTTTTGTAGAGTGGTGCACATTCAGCAGGATGAGTATGGCATTGTTTTGTGGCTAAACAGGTTCTAGTGAAGTTATTGCCTTCAAAAGGGACATACAGGTTTGGGATCACTCCAGCTGAAGAATGGAGTGCAATCGGAGGGTTCATAGAATCATAGAATCATTAAGGTTGGAAAAGACCTCAAGGATCATCAAGTCCAACCCAACACCACCTAACTCATTAAACCATGTCCCTAAGCACCACATCTACACGTTTCTTGAACACCTCCAGGGATGGTGACTCCACCACCTCCCTGGGCAGCCTGTTCCAATGTCTGACCACTCTTTCAGTGAAGAAATTTTTCCTAATATNAACTGAACACAGGATTCAAGGTGCGGCCTCACCAGTGCCGAGTACAGGTTCTTCCATCATGGGACAACGCTTTGAACTGTGACATGCTTGGCTTATCAGCCCTTTTGTATGTTCATCATTAGAAGTGATTGTGAGGGCTCTTTTGTGAAAACCTCTTTCCTGGTAGTATGCTGTAGATGTTGCACACATTTATGTTGAAACACATGCCAGATTAGACACTTCTGGGATGTTACGAGAATCCCAAGCACGTTTTGATGTGAGGGAGGAGCTGGACCGCTCACTACTGCCAACGAGGGGCCCAGTCTGAGCACTTGTAGAAACAAAGTTTTAGCCTCCTATATCGTACTTTACTATTTGGAAACTGAGGAACCTGAAGAACTACAGGGTGGGTTTTTTTTGCAGACATTTTTTTGAAGCTTAAGTACTTCATAGAAATTGTTTTTTTCCCAAACCAGAGAAATCAGCTTCTTACTCTATCAGCTTAAATGGCTACGGAGGGTATTTTTCAGCTATCAGGATCATGCTCTGCATTTGGTTTTGGTTTTCTTGGGAGAAGAGCTTTCACTTTTTGGGTACTTTTTACCTAAAGGCACAGTTTCTGTAGAGAAAGGTTAAGGTTTGCTTCTGTATGTCCTTCTCCATGCTTGGAGGAGAGGAGAGCAGAAGGAAGGCACTTACTAAGACTTTGTTGAATGATGTGTCTTAATGAACATAGATTTTAGAAATGTGTGGCTCTTAGGGTAAGAGGATTTAAAATCTGTAGGAGTATGCTCCTTATTTATCTTCAGTGCTGATTGATGGGGCGAACTGCAAGCAGACGCTGTACTTTTAAAGGTACAAACCAGTAACTGCATCAGTTGTGGTATTTATAAATAAGTGAAGGTAGTGGGTACACTTTTGATGACTGTACAAGTCTATTCCCTTACCCCTTGTGCTCCTGCTATTCTAGAAAGAAAAATAAACAAGTAAAACTTTTGGAACATAACCTCTTTGCCTTCCTGGACTGTTCCCTAATTTGTCATGAAACTGCCAATTTTGCTTTTCCCTGTTAATTGCTCTTGTGTTGTTGTGAGCAACCAGACATCATTGGGATGGGTGGCAGTACAGATCTGTACAGTGGACTTGCATCCTTCTGTACTATTTTTTTCTCATCCTTTTTATTTTTTTTTTTGGATAACGTATTTGTTCAGGCTTGTACTCACCTGTAGGATGAAGTCTTGTATAAGATTCAGCCCCTCTAGCTTATGTTTTCTGTGGTGTTACTATGTTGAAAATTATTATGAGGATGTCTCGAAGGTGTATTCATGGCTGAGTTTTTCATATTTAGGAAGCATATGTTCATGAAGTTTGTCTTAAAGTGTGTTCCAGGCTTGGACTGTTTAGTGTATGGCTGTATGAACTTTGCTCTTGCCTTTGGGCATTTTTTTGAAAGAATAAATTAGTTCTTCTTTCTTGTGTGTCCCCATGTTTGTTAGTAGTTCACATGTCTTCCAGACCTATGATGATGTCCAGTATCACGTCTGTTACTATTTTCCTTCCCCTTAAAGATACATATGCATGTAAGGTATGTAGCCTGTATGCTGCTGCTACTATATAATTCTTATGAAGAAAAGCTGTCTCCTATTATGATTAGTTTTGACATTTATCTCTATCTTTGATCTTTACTAAATGAGACTGTGATTCTTGTTAAATACTGTGGCTGTTTACTAATGTCTTGTTTCCAGATGTGTCTTTATGGGACAACTAGAGTTCCTGGAAGGAGTGTCCTCAGTCATGTCTGTGAATAGTAAGCTCTGCTTTGTTAAATATGAGGCTCTTCTGTGTATTTCTTTACTGAAGCCATTTGTGCGAAAATTTTGACTCCTTTTTCACCCCCTCTTTTATTGGTACGCCCACAAAAAGAAAGATCCGTATTCAGAGAATCACAGAATCATTAAGGTTGGAAAAGACCTCAAGGATCATCAAGTCCAACTGTCAACCCACACCACCTAACTCACTAAACCATGTCCCTAAGCACCATATATATCTATACGTTTCTTGAGTCAGGGATGGTGACTCCAGCACTGCCCTGGGCAGCCTGTTCCAATGCCTGATCACTCTTTCAGTGAAGAAATTTTTTCCAATATCCAGCCTAAACCTCCCCTGGTGCAACTTGAGGCCATTTCCTCTTGTCCTATCACTTGTTACTTTAGAGAAGAGGCCATTATTAAACACTGAATTCTTCCAGTAGGTCCTGATGTACCTGGTTTTCGTCCTTGGATTTCCCAGTACACAGTAACTGGGACTAATGACTTGTCCAGTTTATCACTTGAGAAAGGAGGCCTTGGCACATCAGTGTAATCAGAAGCGTGATTATGTGAATCGTGAACATTACATGGATTTAAGACGTGCTTAGGGATTTGGGGCAAGAATTTTCTTTTTTCCTTTTTTTCACTTTACCTCTGGCATTTTGCCTGCTTGACCCTTAACAGTGTCAGAATTTTGCCTGCTAGGAAACCTCTCTATATTGTAAGTGACAGATTGTTTTTATTTTGGAGTATATATGCATGCTGCGCATTCTTTGGGAGCGCAATATTTATGATTCCCTTTACGGAACCACGTTCTGTTTGTGCTTGCCCGTGCATGCACTGTGGGTTAATGGGGTGCTGGGAGCAGCATGGGGCAGCCGGCTGCAGGGGAGGAATGGTTTTCATAAAGTGGAGAAGTGGAGGTTTTGGCAGCTGCCTCCTGTTCCTGCCTGCCAGCCTTCTGCCTTAACCCTACGCTAGGCACAAACTCTGCTGTTTCTCCTAACTGCGCATGGGTTTCCTGCTCCCCTGTGTCTTGTGCTAAATGAATTTGCAAAATGCGTATAAGCAAACACTTTCAGGTCCTCTGTTGAAAAGCTTGGTATTAAGCTTTAAGCATTACTAATGCTTCTGTTAAAATGCCAGCTGTCCATCAGCAGCAGGTGTTCTCATAGGAATGAAAAAAATCCCATTTCTAAGAAATCTACAATAGAGCCTTTGCCAATTGGATGTGAAAGGAGTGGTGGTTTCATGGGGGTGTTTGCTCTTCTTGAGTAGCAAAGTTCAAAGGTACATCTCACTGCTGACTGATCCATTGAAGGAACGTACGTGAGAGAGATGCACATTGTCGCCCTCGTGGAAGTGTGGCACGGAGAGTGTGAGTGGATATTTTATGGTTTCTGAACAAATACAGTATGACCCGCATACTTAACTATTGATGTCTTTTTTTTAATTATTTTTTTTTGAGAAAGAAATTGCTCCACTTAAAGCCTGAGATTAACTAAATCCTCCCACAACAGGTCACATTTTAGCCTTGGCCTCTGTTTCCTGTGACCGTGATGCTTAGAGAGGTAAGGTTGGGTTATTCCATCATCTTGACATAGCCCTGTGCTGCTGGCTATTATCCAGAAACATTAAAGAAATATTTTTTCCCCTAAAAATAACAGCTTTTGAATTTTTCTTTTTTTTTTTTTTTTTTTTGATGTAGAGATGTGACAATACAATCTAGTTGAGGCCAGATTGCCTCGGTCTGGTGAATAAATTAGGTTTGTTATAGCACTGCTTAGCCCCGTTTCTCTTCTGCCGTGAGCTAATATTCTTTCTTGTATCCCTCAGAGTTTAGTTTACTAAATTCTCTTGAAAATCCCTCTTACAACTGTTTCATGCCATGAAAAATTCAAAATTTCACTTCTAATTGAAATTTTCATTGCATTAAACATTTGTAGCAGCTGTTGAGTATGTTGACTGCCCATTTAGAAATATTCTGAGGTGCCCTTTAAACTGCCTCTGTTCTCTCTACAAAAGTTCACCTCCCACTGCCGAACCAAGTAGATTATGGAGTCTTGCCAGTGAGAAATCTTCCGGGAAAAAACACTGTGTTCAGAAAATGCTGCTGTATTCGGAATCCTAGGACTTGTTCTAAAAATAAAATTAATTGAAAAGATTTGTTTTCTTTTCTAGCGTGGTATACATCACTGTTTTATTAATATTTAAATAACAGAATGTTGTAACCTGAAGTACAGAAATACTTCTGTACAGGGCTCCCACCAGAACCTTGGAAACCTTACATGAAGCATTATGATATTTATTTTGCCACTGGCAATTTTCTCGGTTTAATGTTTCAGTACAAAGGAAGATGAAGCTCTGGGTTTCCTTCCTCCAGAATGAAAACCAGATTATTAATGGGTTAAAAGGAAAGTAATTAATTTTTCCAAGTCATTATTTCATACTCAGGAATAAGGCTTTACTTGCCAAGGTTAGTACTTTTGAGAATCTCTTAATAAATTACTTTGAAATTTTTGCAGTTTTCTCCCAAGCTGACAAAAATCTGATGCTTGAACACAAAGAGTAAGCATATTTTTCTTTGTATCCATAATATTGCAAACATAAGTTAAAAAATGTGGATGCGATATGTTCTCAGCTATATCTGCAAAAGGGAAAGTCAGGTTTGAAGGACCTGGCCCTGCATAGCTTCTACGGGTGTTTTGGCATAACACAATTTTAACGTAGAGCTACCAAAGGGTACATATTTTCATTGAGTAGGAATTGAGAAAATTATACTTCTTTCTGTGTTAACTTTTCTACAGCAAGCAGTTAATGCTAAGCGCAAAGCCCTCTGAATTTAGACATGGCTAGTTAGAGTTTCCCATTGCTACCAAGAATGCGGAGGGGTTGCTGACTGCTTGTCTGATTTGACTACTGAAAGCTGCACCAATGCGATACAGCCAAGGTTTCCTTACAGGTGTTTTTCCTGGATACATGGGATGGAAATAAGAAATTTGTGTTGCAAAAATTCAGTAAAATGGCTTCTGCTTGAAGGAAGAAATGGTTTTATCCTGGCTTTCAGTTCCAACGAGGAGGATATTTAGTCTTAAGAAGCCTCATTTCCTCTGAGACTTGGGTCAGAAACTGGGATGCTGGTCAGAAGTGGCTACCAACAACATCCCTGCCTTGATGTACACCCTTGCAGAGGTGTTGGAAAGGGGACGGGGACAACTAAGAAATATTTTTCTCTTTGAACATAAATCCTTCCTCGTGATCAAAGAAGGGCCCATCACTGCCTGAGTCAGCTTGGTCTGGATGGCAAAGTAGGCAGCCAAATTGTGTGCTGGCTGACAAGCAGGCTCATGGTTTAGTAAATCTTAGCTCACCAACTGAGCAGTTGATTCAGGTCTTAAAATAAAGCTGCCTTCTGCCTCAGTTTCTTTAAAAATGCCACTAAATGACAGAAGAAACAGTTTCTTTACATCCTTTCCTCTCTGGCCTCTGGGCTGTGTTTTGAGAAGAGCATGTTCGACTAAATGTCTTCAGCCTTTCCAAAGGCTTCACCAGCTGTTTTTTGGCTAGTTGGAGAGAAACTAAAATGGGATATTTTATTTTAAAATATAAGAATGAATGTTCTACTTGTCTATCTTCTCACTCAGTGTGGTTAGAAATTAATATGCCTAATTATCTTGACCAGATTTTTTTTTTCTTCCTATATTTAAAGGATGGAGCATTTTGAAAACCCTTTTCCCTCTGCAGTTCTTTAACAGGAAGGTTATTGAACCAAATCTTACAGCATGACAAGAAGCTGAATATAGATAAGGCAAATTTTGATAAATTATATTTTAAATTTGCAATTATTGTGCTATATTAAACACAAATTGCCAAGCTTTATATCTGTTTCTAAATGATTATACCCTTATATTGCCTTTCAGTGATTTGAAGTAAAATAATTGGATTAATGTAAAACTGCAATGACTGACTTGTAAATGAAAATAAGTTTCTCCAAAAGAAAAGATTATTTTTTGTAACTTAGGACTTGTAACTTCAACTGAAAGCTTATGGCAAGCTGGCATCTCTTCCAGTGGCTGCCTTGGATGTATTAATGTGATCTATTGAGTGTATTGATTTCTTTTTCCTTTTTTCCCTGATGTATTGTCCTCCCATAACCTGGTATGATTATTATAAATGTGGTCATGACGAAAATAGATCTGATGTAATGAATCTAAGTCAGTTTAACATAATCAGAAACTTGTTTATGAACAGGTTTATGACATAGGTTTCGTCTTGCACAGCTTCAGTGGGAGTACAGACCAGTTTGGGGACCAGCCAGGGATTTCTATTTGTCTTTGAGTACTAATGTAATAGCAAAGCGGTGAGCGGTGGTGCTTTATAGTCTCTCTTCAAACAATTACTTTGTATGTGTGTATAAAAGTTTCGGTTTTGTTATTATTTGATAATTCATTGCATAAACTTGAGGATTTTCTTTAGATTATTTTGCTCTATGTGAGAAAATATGAGTAGACTAGAAATTATGTCAGAAGTGAAAGCTTTTCTTAAGGCCAAAGGAAATTATGTTCATTACTCTTTTCAAAGTAAATCATTACTTAAATGTGATAAAAATGAACCATTTGGAGAATGTATATTTGTTTCAGCTCCAGGCATCCATCCTTGACAGTTCTATTTGAAGTGATGTTGAATGGAGCTGTAGAGGTGAAACTTTTAATGGAATTTTTTCCCATCAACTTTCAGCTGTAATTCTGCTGATGTCAGTGGAAGCTCACCACCCTATTAAAGACATTTTAACGGAGTTTTACAATATCAAATTATCTAACATGGCAATGTGAAGTACCAGCAGATGGAGACAGAAATTAAATCAGACTGTGGTGACACCAAGTTTCTTGTGTCTGGAGCCACCTCCACTTAAAAAACCCAGTATTTTACATTTTCCAGCTGTCTAGTGCTTCATGTGAGTTGTTATTTTTAGCAAACTATAGCAAAATCTAGCTTTTTGCCAGAGATCTTATCTCTTGCCGTGGTGAGATCACTTAGCTAGGATCAATTAGATGATGCACTTTCTTTTACTTTTCATGCTCCCTCTTTTAGGCTGTGTGGAAAACTCGTTGTCCTCTGCTGTTCATCTGCCTTTTTGGAAGAAGGATCAATGTGTGTGATATAATGAGGTATATTCTGTATTTGATTTTTCCCTTCATCCCTTCCATAAAAATATAATTTCCCTGCTTTCCATGGCAGTAGCATGTTTGTGGTGTGCAGTTCTTCAAACTTCCCGTGAACTTGTCTACAGGTGGCAATTTTTGTCCCAATTCCCACTCAGGCTTTTTTATTGGGTGTTTTGAACCTGCTGATCCCAGATGAAGACAGGTGCCACAAAGAGAAGGTATTATTTTGGTGTGATAGAGAAAATCTGGTTGCCCAATGTCACCTATGGAGGAGGAGATGGAAATGTGGCCTCTCTGTATGCAGGCAGGCTTGCAGTGTAGAAGATTTTTGTAAGCATTAAGTGTATCATTGATGCTCATGAGCTCACAGTCATGTACCATATACACACCTCTTGTTTTTCTGTAGTTCAGTGACACTGGAAACTGTTCTTCATGTTCACCTCACGTGTATGTAAGAATTTTACTTAAGCCTTTTAGTCTGGCTGTAAATGTTCCAAAAGCCTATATTTCCTTAGGAAGTTATTATAACATTAATTTTCAAATGATCTTCTGATGAAGGATATTGTTAAGTTGAAGCAAAACTAATGAAAAGCAATTTATGTAGGTTTATTGAAGTAATAGTTTGGCATAGTGCATCTGATTAATGCTAGTGTGGGGTGAAGGTTTCATTTGATATTGTGACAGAAATGCGCACCTAGCATCCAGACTTTTCCATTTTTAACAGGTTACTGAATTCTAAGGTTCTCTATTTCGCAACTGGAAAGGAGCAATTAATTAAGTAAAACACTTTTGTGAATTTCATTGAAAAATTGGAAGAATATTCAAAGCTTTTTGAATACATTTTCAGTGTGCTTTTATACTTACTTTCCAAATCACTTTCCCCTGCTGTTTCTAAATTTGGGGGCAGTTATTTGTTTTTAATTTAAAACGGCCTGATGGGTTGAAATTAGCCAAGTTACACAGAATTGCTCTTGGTTTCCTGGTTGCATAAGCCTACCAGGAAGGTTGTGAGAGGTCACGCTGCTGGGGAGAGCATGGCTGCAGTTTGGGTGTGCTCTGGCTGAACTAATCAGCAAAAAAATATTTGTAAAGCAGGGAGTGGTTCTGTGTTAGTTTTTGCATGAGGAGAGGAACTACTTGCATCTATTTTTCTCTGTTTTCTAAGGCAACGGGAGAAGGCTCAGTGAATGTGGTTGTCAAGTGTCTTTTGCATTGCAATATGACTGTAATTTGTAGATACCTATTATATCTGTCTTCAGGCTCCTAAAGTGCCATAGGCACATAGTTTTATAAAATTTGCAAAAGCAGTGTTAGGGAATTGCTGTTCCAAATTATTTTTACAAGTAACGTAGCAATTTGAGAAAGTGGTATTACTTCAAATGTAGTTCCTTTTTATTCTTGTTTAATTTGCTGAAAAATACTTGAAGCAACCTTCATACAAAGTCCTCTACAAGAAGGGATGTAGTTGGAGTCGCCCTCTGCTCTTCCCTTCCGATCAGCATTCCTTTTACTTACAGGGAAGATGGATAACCTGGGAATATATTATTTCAGCAGAGAAAGGTAGATCTGTGCTGGATATGAGCTCTGTGCTGGATCAAGCAGAGCTGGAGGAAGGAATGTATCAAAGAAGGTATTGCACCCCTAATTTTGTTGTGTAGATGGAGATACAAATTTCTGATGGCAGTAAATATAGTGATTTGTATATTCCACAGTTAGAGACATGACACATCAGTGGAAAAAACACTATTCTCTACATGCTTGAAGGCTTTTATTAATGAGCCTGAGCTAGTGCAGGGATCTACTTTATTGAGGTAACTGAGAAAATAGCAAAAAATTGTGCAAAAACCTGTTTCTTGACATGTGCCAGAATATGGAGATTCTGCACAAGTGACAGATTAGAATTACACAGTGATGGCTGTATTACACCACTACATCCTCCTGAAATGGTTACATTTCAGTTAAAAAAAGCCCAAACTTCTCATAATGTTTTCATATTTTTTCTACTTATTAAACTGATGTTCCACTAGACTTTGTGAAACAGGCCAGTTTTGTGGTATGAATAGTCCCATTTTTAGAACATTTGATCATACATATTTTGAACCAGCAGTGGATAGTGCACATATTTTGGTAAACTGTGGTTCTTAACATTCCTTTTAAAATATATGATAGTTTTCTGTGTTAGAAAAACATAGAAGGAGAAGGTGTAAGGAGTATAAAGCTGGGTCTTCTATTAAGCAAAAAGTAGTGCTTTCTCTGTAAGTTACAGTAATTCGGTTTTATATCCATTGCAGGATGCATTGAAAATAACCAGGGACGCTGTAAAACACATGGACATCAAAAGCGTGTACAAAGGCTAAATAATGACTCCCTCACCTTCTCTGATGGCAGAGGTGTTGTCTGCACCTCATGGCATGGGAAACTGAGGTGCTGGAAGATGTTAAAGGCTTTCCAGGATCACTTGGAATCAGTTTGGGGGGGGAGAGGTTTGAATCTGGAAAGCTTCATCCCAGTCTTGGTTATCTAAAAAAATGCCAATGTTTACTCCAAGATAAATAATTGGAAATACATATTATTTTTAGACTAATTTCAAAATCAATGAATAATGTAATCAGATCACTACTGGGTTTACTGTTTTGGTGTATTTTCTGATCTGACCCACTTTATTTTTTAAAACAGGTATGTGTTTTCTAAGTAAGAGGAGTGCTTTTACCACTATATTAAATAATGTAGTATTACATTCAGAAGTATTTTCTGGGTTTGTGTCAGAAGATGGCATGAAAGAGCGCAGACTGGGCTGGCATTTTATGGAGTTTGTATTCCGTGTTCTTGCATTAAATATATTGCATTTCTTGAAGATTTGTGAGCAGTTGATATTGGAGTTGATTTTGAATTTGGATGCTAGTTGGAACTAATTGAAACCCTTAATTCTGTCCAGTTTTATAATTATGAAGTGAGTGAAGTATGCAGTCTGATAATCTCTTTAACGTAGATTTGACATTAAGTTATCAGATTTGACAGTTCAGAAAACCTTTTTTGGACTTGATTCCTTCAGAGGTAGGGTTAGATAAGTGCTCTTGCAGAATTTCTTCAGCCAGTGTAAGTGTGGGGTAAGAGTGTGGTTACTGCTATTTTTTATCAGGAATCTAAACACAGTATATGAAAAAACACCAAAAGCTTTCTAGTACAGTTTGTTAAAATTCTTTCCTTGTGCAGTTTACAGTTCTTCAGACAACAGATATAACTTGTGGCAAAAAATCAGTTTGCTAGGAGGTCTGTCTGACTTCCATAGCATCTGTGAAAGTCTGTTGTCACACAGACGTGTCATTACAGCTCTACCACTTTCTAATGCAACTAAAATTGAGTGTTTTTGAGATTGCTGTCTTAAAAACCTTTGTGGAAACTGTCAGTTCGCCCCAGCTCCTGTTTCTCTTCTTTCTTCTGGGCTTTGAATAAAAAGTTTTCTGCTATAGTACCCATGTGTTCACAGCCTTCTTCAAGGAGTAACCTGTAATACCTGATGTGCTCCCAGGTAGCAGCCAATGCACCATTTTCCAGCTCATGAGCAATTGGCAAGAGAAAGTTTCACACTGTGGTAGCTTTAGAGAAGTAAAGAGGTGATGTGTAGGAAGGGTGGCCAGTGTCTTTGTAACTGCAGTCTTCTCTATTCCAAATTTTGTGTTCCTTACCTTGCTTTGTTCTTATATGTTTGAATTTTTTCCCATCCTAGGGTTGCTTTCAATATCTTTACGTATATTATATAAATAAATACAATATACTAATTATATCATTATAGTCTTTCATGTATTTTACAAGGCCTCATATTCATGAGGACATTCTTTAAACAGTGAACTAACCATTTCATAGTCTCCAAGCTGCTTAACACAGCCAGATGTACCATGCCTCTGAGTTTTGCTCTCCAAATGTAGCATACGGCTTAACAAATCTTTGTCTGATGATTATCTCCGGGCAGAAATTCACATCTTTCCTACTTCCCATAATGCATCTGATAGTCTCTGCTGCTGTAGCCTTGGGAGGTATGAGGAAATTGCAACAGAACGATAAGAAATTCAAGTATTTCCTATATGCAGTAGTTAATACATTAACAACAGAGTGTTTTGTCCCTTCCTTTTGGTTCATTTATGAATGAAGAGGTGAAAGAGAATTTTGAAACTGGAGCATGGCTGGCAAATGCCATCAAGTGAGGTAAAGCCAGAAAAGGGTACCTGACTCCCTGTCACCCTTCAGAGTGGAGTTTTGAGTTCTTCCTTAACCTGGCCAGGCATGTCCTTTGGGTACTTACCAGGCCAATGGAATTGCCTTCACCCAGCCCTGTGACCTGCATGGCTTCTGCTGTACAGAAATGGCTTCACTGCATTTATGGCACACTTCTTGACTCCCTCAAAGCTTTTAACTTTGACAAGAGAAACAGCTCTTGCTCTCTCAGTGAAGTTTGAAACATGCAGGTTTACAGACTTCGATAAAGTACAGAAGAGAAGCCCTTGGTATTTGTGTAGGCTCTTGATCCGTGCTGTCCATAACAGTTGGAGGCAGTGTGAGAGTAAGATGCTGCCCTCTTTTCAGCAGATAACGCCGGAGCTTTCAGTGATCAGATCCAGGCTAAGCTGGTTTTCTTTCAGAGTTCTTAAGTGCTTTTTTTTCTGCAGGGGACCTTTTGTGAGAATTGGGAAAATGAACTTTATTAGTATCTTTGTCATAATTTATTAGTAGCTTTTGGCATTTTGAAATGGTCATTTTCTATGAAAAAGTCATGTTATTTTTTTTTCTTTAAGCCAGAGCAGCTGATTCCTGACGAATGTGTTGATTTATGGATTTGATGATATCTAGGTTTTATCTTATCTATTTTGTGATCAGGGGTTTTTGCTGAGACACATTCCTGTACATATTCTTAAGAAGATGCATTAAAACTATTCTATATCGGTCGTCTGGAGTTCCTAACTTGGCTCACTTATCTAGCATTAAGCAAGGGTACACAATATGACATGGGAAGTGAGATCACAGAAATTCATTAAAAAGTAATGAAAAGTTTACTTGATTGATTTACAAGAGTGGGCTGTAGCATGAAAAATTCCAGTTACAGAAGCAACTTGATGGTTTGAGCGGGGTATTGCATAAAATACAAGCAGAGTAACTGGATGTGGGAAATGAGTCAATCCAGTAGTTTGAGAATGGGATTAGGATTTCGATTCACTGTTCTGTTGGTGCTGACTCACCGTGACTTTACGCAAGTTTTCTACATATCAGCAGTTCAGCCTAAAAATACACTATTCCTCTTACCTTTTTCTACTGCTTGCAAGCTTTGAGTGTTGCAAATGGAAGGGCAGATGTACTTTAAATAATTCTAAGAAGTTTCCAATGCTTGTCATGTTCTTAAAACCCTCTATGTGGTTTTTTTAAAGTTGCATTTTCCTGTCTTATTACTGTTTTGCAATTTCTTTCTCTGCTGCAATTTGGAGGGCTTTACAAAGGGGAAGAATTAACTCTACTGTATTTTAGAATTAAAGCAACTGTTTTGTAAAAGATTAAATATTTTTGTAAAATATTTAACAAACGCATGAAGTAAAACAAGAATAGATTTTCTAATCCCCTTTGATTATAGTAATTTAAAGCCTTTTTAACACAGGTATTTTAGTTATCAGCATAGTTGCGCCAACATAAACTGCTCAGCCTTGTCTGGTTTAGGAGAAAGGTGTTAACTACCAAATGAAGCCCATAGGTATTACAGTGGTAATGTTATATTTTATTAATTAATATTATCTTATTATAAAATGGTATAATGTTTCAGATAAATCAAGATGACATCGTATTTAACAAGCAGTTGAAAATGCTGTTTAAAAGGGACCTCCTCTTCTTCAGAGAGAGTTGGTGTCGTGAATAAGTTCCATGCTCTTAAATTTTGTCATGTTTAGCATTAACCACTGGAGATGTTGCTGCCCTTACTTGTCCACCGTGACTTTATCTGTTTATGCCATGAGATGCCTTACCCCATTCCGACCTTTTTTCTTCCTGTGTTTTTCTTGGGTTGTCAGAGCTGAATTTGCTCTGTTGACGAATTATTTCAGATGTAGCTGTTGATTTAGTGAATCATCCTGACAGCAAAGAAGACGTTCTTTAGCTGGGGATTAAGCAAAACAGGAATGTGATTCTTTTGCTTGAGGGTGAGAGTGACTGCACACTGGGTTATGGGCTGGCTGTTACGATTTAGTGTCAAACACTCCTGTAATCTGCATCAACTTTCAAGTCTGGGCAAGCCCTTAACAGTGCTTCTTCCTGTTCTGTGCTGCCTGTACACAGATTGTAGGAAGGCTGGAGTTTATTGACTTTGCAACATATTACTTGTAAAAGTACTGGAGAAAAAAAGGTTGGAGAGGAACAAATTGGTGGCCTGTAGCTCAGTTTAGCTTGCTAGCTTCAAGACTTCTTTCCTTTCCTGCCTGTATTCTCTTGCCAGTTTCTGACTATGTGTAAGAATGCTATCAAATGCATTTGATACACTTATATGTGTAACAATAATATATGTTTGTAATATATATGTATGAAAAATTGAATATATGTAAGTAAAATAAGCCTGTGAATCAGCATAGCTGGATAAGAACAAATCATATGGCACAACCAATTTGTTATAATGCTTAGATGCACAGTATGATCTTGTATGTACTTATAGCTATTTATATAACACGTAACCACTTTTGCCTTTTTTCTCCTCTATTATGTTTGTGTGCAGTACAGTTCTAATAAATATTTATGTACTTATCTTAAAAAAGGAAAGTGACTTTCACAAGACTGATTCTTGTGAGTTATTTATGATACTGGCTGATGTAACTATCAGAGAAAAAGGCTGACCTTATTTTACACTAAAAAGAGAATAGGAATTAGCCTTGCTTTTTATAAGAGTAAAGCCCAAGCATCCTCTCTTATGTATAGAAAATTCAAAATTATATTTAGGGCTAGAAGTGACTGACCACTGATAATTTACCAAATGGCCTTACCAAAAATGTTTACTCTTCTGTAACTTAGGGATTGAAAATGTCAGCTTTCAGTAAATGACTGCCAAAACTCTTTTATGTATTTTCTCACTGATATGGTTTTCCATAACAAATCCTTCATAGAAGGAAAGGATAACTTACAACATTTCTTCCCTGAGTCTTCCAATTTTCTGATTTTGGTACTGCAGTCGGCCACCTGTATGTACTTCCCTATAGTTAAAGTATGCATGCTGTAAAAACAAACGAAAACAAAACAAAAAAGCCAAAGAAAGGATAAAGATGTATCTGTCCAAAACCCACTTCAGAAGTGCACTTATTTCACACAGCCAATACACTTGCATTGCTGTGTGCACAACACGGTACCTGAGCATTACCGTCACACTACTACCCCCCCGTGGTCATTAGCTATAACCCATTTTTTATGAAAAGGAATAAAAACTTTAGTGGATTAATTTTACTATAAAAGAAAATTACCGTTTTTAGAAGGACACAGCGTTTGTGTTTTATCATTTGTTCAAGACATTAGATGTAGAGTATTGGGAGATTATAAAAATCAGCACGTGTTCCCCTTTTCACATAATATTGTGACAAAGTCGATATCACTTAGAAATTCCTATAAGAACTAGCTTTTCCAGCAGTTTTTAATGGCTCAGTTAGAGAAACAACACCGGGAAATTTGGGGTAAAGAATCTACTATCATTTTAATAACCTGTAAACCACAAAATAGAATGTATATAAAAAAGATGAACATGAGATTTCATTGGCATAGCTATTTTGTATTAAAATATTGGGCGTAGTATTTACTTCTAAACTTGTTTTTATGTACAAAAACAGTCTATGCCTTAGAAATGTCTGTGACATCCTTCTCTGTAAAAGAGCAGTGCAAAGAACAATAGTACCAGAAGGTTACGCACAAGACATAAATGAAACAAATGCGTGGTTCAAAGCAACGGATAACTTCAGTGAAGGTGTGGAAATACTCTTTTGTTTGTATGGCTTGTCTGTTTATTGTAGAAAGCAGAATTACTAATTACAAACCAGTTTATTACCTCTTTTCAGGAAGCATATAGGTGGGTATTAATTATGTAGAGTCTAAAATGCTTGTATTAAATAAAAAAATAACTTGTTTCCTAATGATTTATTGTCATTGCAATATGTGATAAATTTTAGAAATAATTTGTGTTTTGTTTTTCAAACACTGCTGGAAACCTTTGTTCCATAATAGTATCTTTTAGAACCTATGAAGGATTAATTTATTTTAATGCAAGCTAATGATATACCTTTAAAGTCAAAGTTATCAGCGCCATATCTAAGTGCTAAATTCTATCTAAATTCTTTCAGAGTTCCTTACACTGAGTACCAAGTTGGTAGTGAAGCTGTCTTTGTGTCTTGCATTGTAAACTAGCTCATTTGGTTACTGAGATTTTGTGTTCTCACCTATATGTGGATCCCATGGAAACAGACTAAGGGATTTCTTCATATAGATAGCTATCTATATGATAGCTATAGTGCAATTATAGCAAATAATTTCTAGGATTATATAATTGGTGTTTTTTTGCTAACCATCAAGATGCAGAGTAACTCTGTTGCATCTTACACTTAAAATTTAGTATTGTGGTATGCTAGGGTGGTGCATGGTGGAGAGGGCTTTTTCTTCTGTCTGTTTCAAGAACCTGTCTGGATCTTCACTAAACTGAAAAAGGCTGTCAGAGGTCATAATTTTTTAATCAAATCCTAATTTGCAGATAACAATACATTAATCATTCTTAAGAGACAGAAAAGAAAAAAATCTGCATTAATATTATCCAACATCTGTTCTGAAGTAAATAGTGGTTTCCACTTTTTCATTTTTTTTTTCTTCAGTTTTTACTCTTAATATATCCAATTGTACTCTAGCTGGACTCTGCTCATAGATTATTTCTCTTGCATACTAGAGAAATGTTAATGCAATTGATTATATTTATACTTTTTGTTGATATTTCTTAAGACAACTGGTTAGGACCACTTGCCGTATATTAGAACAACAATATTCCAATTTGCTTACCAGTAGGTGAGGAGATGTATGTTATATCACTCTCCTGTTTAATACTGCTGGGACTTGCTTATCCAGAAAGATGTCCCCCCTCTTCATAGCAATGTTAGTGCGCGTTCTCTCTGTGTTTCAATATTGATCCAATTTTTTCATTGAAAAGGTTTCTAGGTAGGTGAATTAAATAGTTAAACTCAGTTGTATGATTTCAGTGACAGCATGTTTCAAATGATAACGAATGTTAACAAATTTAAGCAGAAAAGTAGTTTTTCTCAATCATGGATTATTCATAATGAATGTAGTTGTTAATATGAATAATTCTTGATTATTCATAGCGTATATAGAATCATAGAATGGTTCGGGTTGGAAAGGACCTTAAAGATCATCAAGTTCCAACCCCCCTGCCATGGGCAGGGACACCCTCCACTAGACCAGGTTGCTCAAAGCCTCATCCAGCCTGGCCTTGAACACCTCCAGGGATGGGGCATCCACAACTTCCCTGGGCAACCTGTTCCAGTGTCTCACCACCCTCATAGTGACCCCTTGTCCTCTTGCTACACTCCCTGATAAAGAGTGCCTCCCCATCTCTCCTGTAGGCCCCCTTCAGGTACTGGAAGACTGCTATTAAGTCTCCTTGAAGCCTTCTCTTCTCCAGCCTGTCCTCATAGGGGAGGTGCTCCAGCCCTCTGATTAATTTTGTGGCTCTCCTCTGGACTCTCTCCAACAGGTCCAGGTCTTTTTTTATGTTGGGAGCCCCACATCTGAACACAGTACTGCAGGTGGGGTCTCACGAGAGCAGAGTAGAGGGGGAGAATCACCTCCCTTGACCTGCTGCTAATGACTAATATGACTGGTTACAGTAAATCTGAGGATGTAGACTCACTCTGCAAGAGATCCTTGCTCATTTGCGTGTGGCTTTTCTCGTCACTGGCAATGATACTAGGCTTAATAATCCTGTCTCCTTTTGTTCCTTGTCCCTTTTTTGTGCCAGTGCCGCTTTAAGGATCTTCTTTCTCATTTCATGCGTGTCATGCCACTTGTCTTTCTCCATTTGAATGCCTTCATCTCCTTTTGGTATTCAAACAATAATATAAATTTTGTTGCTTCTTAGTTGAAAACTGATGTATTCATTCCTGAGGATGTCTTAGTGAATCCTTTTTGTATCTTGACTGTTTAAAGCTGTAGGGTCTTTGGGGTGGTAACTCCTTGTTTTGTGGCCTGGACCAGAGTCAGCTAATTTTTCGTCCAAATGTAAAGGGCACCAAAAGGATGCTCCAAGGCACAGCAGGCTCCTCATTCATCTTTGGTGATTAAGGCAGCAGAAGGTATAACTGCCATAAAACTTCTTAAAAAACCCAACAACCTGTAAAGAAAACACTTCCCCCCATTCTGATCACTGTGCTTTATATGTCAGAATATTTATTTTTAGTTATGTTTTTCATTAACGTCCCCCCCCATTGAAGTTGAATCTTAAAACAGATAGAGGAGTATAAATAATAATAAAAAAGATGGTCTGTATTTGAAATGTAAAAAATACAACATCCCTAGCCTGTGCCTCCAACTTGGACAGCCAAATTTTTACATATAGAAAATGAATCTTGTTATTCCATCCAAGTGTGTTAAAAACACATGAAGAAACTTTCCACCTTCTCATTTAGAATTATAACCCAACCAGTTTCTAAAGCAGATAAACAGCAAAAGTCCCGGTGCCTAGCAGGACCCATTAATTAATTGGGCTTCTGTGTCTCGGTGCTGTGTTGAGATAGATGGGGTGGGCACAAGGAAGATGGAGGAGCCCATTAGCCCTCAATAACAAATCTACCTCAAGGTCTACTGCCCTTCTCATCATCTATTATCTTGTCAGTTCCTGTCTGTGAGTTTTTTCCCCATGGGCTTCTCTTGTAAGTTTAAGACCTTCATTAACTAACAGGTATATAAATTAAACGATGACTTCCAGTGGAGAATAAAGAGGTTCAGGGCTGTTGTTGGCAGTGGTACCCGTCGTATTGTGTTGACAGGCCATTTGCCACACCAGTTAATGGAAGGGAAAGCACACATATTCTGCCCCTTCTGAGAGTACAGAGCTACATTTTGAGGTGCAAGTGAAAGTCTCTGAGGGTTTAGCTATATGTTCGTATTGTGTGTGTAAAACCTATTTGGCATCTTGAATAATAGTTTGAAAGCAGCAAGTATAGCGTCATTAGATGAATAATCTATCAGTTTGGGTAACTGTAAAGCAAATGAGCACCCTCAGAGGCTGCTGCACAGTGAAGCCCTCTTGAAATCTCTGGCTGCTGTTAACCAGTTTCACTGACTGATCACCTTTCAGCTGGCAACCTGAAAATCAGCTAGTAGCTGTGATGTTAAAGGAAATCACTTACGGCCTCTGCAGGTGATGGGATAAATCAATGCAATAGCTTTAAATGTGTCTTAGATTGTAGGAAATATCCCTCTTTTTTTTTTTTTTTTTTTCCTTTAGTGCTAACTGCTGTTTCTCTAAAATTGTTAGTGATAGTTTTAGTCTGGATAAATAAAGCCACACATCATACATATAAATAGGCAAGTGAAATTTTTTTTCTGTTTCCCCAGATGAATCAGTGGGGCTAGCATAGCAAGATAGAAAGTGTACAGATGGTTTAACTGTTTGAGAAGTATCTCTTTGGTGGGGAAAAAAAAAAAAAAGAAAAAAAAAGTATTAATCACAGTTATTCCCAGACTTCTTGGTAGCATCTGACCATGTGAGGAATTTGATTGAAAAAAGAAAGAGTGATAAGTTCAGATGACTCAGAAATTACTCTTGATATAGGTGCTTTGACTTTGTTGTCACCTTTCTATCCTCCAGGTCCTTCTGATCAGCACCTCCAACTACTGTCTGGAACCAATTAATAAACTTACAGTATCTTTGTGCAAATGAGAATTTGGACTAATAATTTTTTTTTTTAAATATTCCATCTAAAGGTATTTTCATTTTTTTAACAAGTAAAGCAATATAACAAATAGCTAGAATTACTTTTCTTAGAATTAAGATAGCATAAAGCTATAATTTCCTAGCCTTTTCTTTGAAACCTAGCTAGTTTGATTGGAGACTGAAGATCATCGTGGAGATTTAAAATTTTCATTGTACAGCTTAGATCTGATTAATGTATTTTAATGTTTTTTAGCTTATATTTTGTGACTTCCTCTGTGTATGGAGAAAGTTCTAATGTAACTCAGCCTCCAGCACAAACTGGCAATGAAAATGAAGTGCTCTGGCTTAGAAATTTTGGTGGTTGTAGTGCCAAGGAACACCTGCCCTGCCTTTCTTCTCCAAACTACTGAACTGGAAACGTGCTTGTGCCTCAGTCATTGATGCTCCTAATGTGTTGTCTCAAGTCAGACTTAATGTTGCTGGCTGCTTACCCTGAAATGTTGTACAGTGCCCTGAAGTGTGGCTGCATCTTCCCTTCTGTGATTGTCATAGGAGCATAGGAGACAGCATGGGCATGATTCTCTAGGGTTCATCTGGCAGGCTCCTCAAGCTCTTACCACAGGGAAAAAACAGCAACTGCAGGCATCCCTGAAGTACTTAATGCTTAGAAATTGGATGAGTCTCAAAAGTTTACAGTGCCTATATTAAACACAAGTAAGCAATTATGAGAAGAAAAGTATTTTAAACAGAAGAGAGTAGATACAAAAGAAACATGATCAGGAAATGTAAGAGGAAATCTGATTAGCTGCATCTATTTTTGAAAAATATTTTCCATGCTTTCCACTTTTACGTGAAAGGTCAGTGAAATAAATAGGACATTCAATCCACATCCCGGAGGAGAGTAGAGCTTCGCGCTCATAAATGGTCTTGAAGATGATACTTCATTGAGAAGTTTCATGCAGCATATTCATATCTACCTCAAGGGCTGTATGCTAAGCCTAATCTTAGTACACAGGTGGATATAAGACTTTCATAAGCTATATCCTCTGTGGAAAAACATTTGCAGTTCTCCATCTTTGTTCTGTTTAAAAGTACTTCTAGATGCAAATTTATTAGTTTGGTCAGAAAGCAGAACAATCTTATGACTCATTTAATAACTGCATAATATTTTCTCCTGATGAAAAGTTAGTGTGATTTGAACAAAAGAAAGTTGGGACATACCACATGAAGGGTAATAACAGTCATTCTTTGAAGTGATTGCTGTTCTCCCTTTTTTTTCTCCTTACAAAGTACTGTGAATTAGGAATGGCCTTTGAGTTTTGAGTTCATTTACTGGTGTTTTACATCTGTATCATTGTCCTATAACAGCACTTTGAGTTTAAAGTGCAATAAGGGAGGTTTACACTAGGGAAAACATTTTAGTGGAGAGGATCTTTGTAACTGGGGACTTTCAAGAACATCATAGATAAATGTCTTATGGGAATAGTCTAAGGATGACTGACAAAGGCAGATGCAGACCTCTTAAATAGAAAGGAAAGGAGGATGGTGTATTTTCGTAATGACAGTCAGGTCATGTGAAAAGCCAGATTTTAGACCCCCATAGTTCTGCCTAGGGACTGCTATTGGGAGCTGGACATGTGAACATTAACTCTACAGAAGCAATGAATGCAGGCTTATGAGATGCAGTGCTTCGATTGCTCATGTGTTGCTGTCTTTTGATGCAGATGTTGGACGAGAGTGGCCATTTTGCCAACAAATAGGCCTGAGAAAAGCTTTCAACTGGAAAAACAGGACACTGAATAAAATTATAGATAACTTGTTTTGGCAAATCTGTACACAGTTAGTCTTTCCTTGGAGGAGAGTGTGCACTAAAAGATCTTTTTTGTGCTTCTTCTATGTCTTTTGTGAGTCTCTGATTTTGTTAGTAGGTGTGGAGAGTATGTTGTTAAAGAAAAGTTTCAGAACGTGTTTGAGGTTTTATTGAAGCTGAAATAGAATTTACCTTTTTTTAGCTGCCCTGAAAAGTACCTTTGGCATCACAACATGAAAGCAGACACATTGTAAACCACATAAATGCTCTTATCTTCAAGGTGCCAAGTCCTCTTACACAATGGATGTCTGAAACGACAGGTTTTGTAAAACTGAGAACTTATTTATATGGAAAGTACTTTCCTCAGTAAAGACCCCAACAACTATGGTTGAGTTTTATTCTAGCACATTTATTTCCATCTTTCTAGTTATTTTTGTTAATAGCAATTTAAATTGTTTAAATGGAAAAAATGACCATCAAGCTGTTAAAAACTGAAAAGGCAAAGTCCATACTTAACTGCTCAACTCACCAAAAGAAGAAAAGCAAATGACTACTACATTTGTTATATTTTATCAATAAAAGCTATTGAACAGCATGTGGAATGGGAGGTGCTATGCTACTGTTGAAAGCAGGGGTCTTAGAAAAAATTCCCTGACATTCAGGCATGAGTTACCTTTGCTAAGTCTATGCTGTGTGCAGTTACTTCCTTTTCCTTCACATGCCCGGAAATATATTTGGGAGGGTCCACTCCCCTGATTTTCCCATGGACTGAAGTGAGGCATTGCATTGTATTCCACAACTCAAGGATTTGGACATGGAGTAAGAGCTGGAGCCTGTACAGAGCTGGAGAAGAGGTTCCTTGATAGATCGACAAGCATGAGCCATGCTATATAAAACTCTGAGAATTACTGATCTGCCCTGTCCTGGTCAGAGCCATGTGTTTGAGGAGAAGCTTTACTTTGCTTTCTGAATGAAAGAAAATAGCATGTACATGAATGAGCCTGGTCACAACGGGAATGTGAATTCAAAAGTAATTACAGGCTCTTATTTCCTGTCGGTAAACAGAAGGGAAGGGAGGGCCCAATGTATGTTATTCTTCTGCTCTTCAGTCTGATCATCTCAAAAGAGAGGATTTCTTCCTCTCATTGTAATGTGAGAATTTTGCTTCCACTGGGGTTGCTGCTAAAGACTGGAAAGGAAGATAGGATTTTACCATGAGAATTGATAGAAAGAGGTGAGACTCTGTCCTTTACTAAAAGTGCCTTGCTGTTTTGGGGAATTAATCAGAGCCCTTGTGCTCATCTGTTTCCTAAAGTTATAGTGGTTCAGTAGGTACACAAGTGATGTTTATAAGTAGTTGCACAGAGTGAATGCATCACCATAATGTCTCTTTTAGGTGAGGAAGTATTATTCCTTTTCTACCTGTTTAGAATTGAGGTGCAACGAATAAGCCACTGTAAGTGGCCTGGAAAATAAACTTCAGATCTGCTTGGCACTTAGTACTATATTACAAACTGTTAGTTTTTGGGTGTTTTTTTTTTTTTAATTTTCCTCCAAAATATACCAAGCTATAAAATATTTATCTATTAAATTTAATAACTCCAAATTAATTAAAATACAGTANTGGGGTTAGGAAAGCCAAAGCCCACCTGGGGGAAGATAAATTTCGGGAACACTTAAACTGCATGCACACAAGTCCACTGGACCTGATGGGCTACACCTCCAAGTGCTGAGGGAAGTGCTTGATGGCATTGCAAGGCCATTCTCCATTACCTTTCAAAGGTCATGGCAGCCAAGGGATGTTCCTGAGGACTGAAAGTAAGGAAATGCCACACTTATATTCAAGAAGAGCAAGAAGGAGGATCTGGGGAAGTACACGCCAGTCAGCCTCACCTCAATCCCTTGGAAGGTGATGGAACAAGTAATTCTGGAAACCTTTTTCAAACACATGAAAGACAAAGATGGTGATTGGGAGGAGTCAGCATGGTTTTATGAAGAGGAAGCCATCAGCCTGGTAGCATTCTGCAGCCAGGTGACTAGCTCAGTGGATGAGGAGAGAGGGGCTGATGTTATTACCATGAATTTAGCAAGACTTTTGACAATGCATCCCATAGCACTCTCACAGACAAACTGATGAAGTACAAGCTGGATAAATGGAAGAGGAGATAAACTGAAAACTGACTGAGCTGCCAGGCTCAAAGCAGTGCTATCAGTGACACAAAGTCTAGTTAGAGGTCAGTCACTACTGGTGTACCCCAGGGGCTGATACTGGGGATAGTGCTGTGTAACATCTTCATTAGTGGCCAAGACGGTAATACAGAGTATACCCACAGAAACTGTACAGACAGTACAAAATGAGGAGGAGTGGCTGGTAACACCAGATAGGTGTGCTGCCATTCAGAGGGACAAGCTGAAGAAATGGGCCAACCAAAACCTCACAAAGTTCAGCAAAGGCAATTGCTGTGTCCTGCACCTGGGAAGGAAGAACCCCATCCACTGGTACAGGGTGGGGCTGACTGGTTGGAAAGAAGCTTGGCAGAGAAGGACCATAGGGCAATGAAGGCCAACAATGATTTGCCCCAGGTCACACACAAAATCTGTGGTCAAACTGGGAATAGATTTCCAATCTGTAGTGTATTGATCCTGTATGTCTGCTTTCGCTAAATAATTTTGATGATAATCAAAAGGGTTTTTCACTCTCTGTAATACAATAGCTTTTCTAAATGCCTGTTGCTGTACATTGCTTTTTTTTACCTTGTTGATATATTTAATTAATATAATTTTACCATTATCACTCAAATTAGATTCACCATGTTCT
>VZTO01018841.1:34404-50686 GCA_013400615.1 Syrrhaptes paradoxus
AGGGGAAATTATAATCATTAAGTGTTTTGATTTGGAGATGCCAGTAATGCATCTATAGTCAGTTTTCTGTTTTTTTTTTTTATAAATTAAGAGTGTTTACTTCTTTCTTTGTGTCTTTCTAGCAGAAGCAGAAGTAAAAAATTGACTTTTGCACAAACATGGGACTTTACAAACTGAGTGAATTAGAAGTAAGGCAATGTGGTGCTGTCTTTGGAATGAAAATGATTAGTTTTGAGTTTTCAAGTGTTACATACTAAATATTTAAAAATCTGACAATATAAAAGAAGATGCCTCTCATTTGTTAGTGATCAAAATAACCACACATCCTTTTTTTTTTGTTATTTTGATTATGGCAATGGAAAGTTGCATTCAACATTCTTGGATAATTGAACACATATGTACGCAGTCTCAATTTTGTCAAATGTGGGTATGATTTTTATAATTTGATTTCTTCAGTAAAATATACCACTGTGGAGCACTGTGATGTTGTGACTGCAATATGGTGAATCATTTTCCTAATTGTTAATGGCTAAAGTAGTAAAGACTTCATTCTATTCTATTCTTATTACAGTTCCATACGTCTGGAAGGATGGTATATTACTAGATGATACAAGATGCTGTATGGAGAAGTCAGGTTTTAGCAAGCAGATTAGAGGTGATTCTGTAAAAGTGGGAAGTAGCATGGGATTGTGTGATGTGCACATCTTGTTTCTCCTGAATTACAATGGGAAGGTATATAATATAACTAACAGTGGTTATTGCTTATATTTCAGATTTAATGTCCAGCTGAGATTAATTAGAAGAAGGTTTCTCGAAAAAGCAGGATCTTGGGGCACTGTTTTAATTGTTGGGATAGGAAAAAGTACTGATCACCTTAAGATCTAGCTATAGCTTGATCAATGCTTTTGAAAAACTTACCATGACCTGATTGTAGGTAATAATGTGGATCCAAATTCAACAACCTGAGATAGGTCCCTTCCAGTTGTAAATTACTGTAATTGCTGTGACTTCCATGTAGATTCAGGAAAGCATTATTAGCAGATTACCCAATGACTCATTTGGCAGCTGGAAGTTTTCTGCACGTTTTAAAGGCTAAATGAAGTTAATTAAGGATGTTGGGCCAAAGCTTTATGCTCAATTTTGATGCCTGCAGCCATGGAATTCACAATTTAAGATGCTTAACCCTCAGTTCAGTATATCTGTTGGTGATAAAATGTAAACTGCAGATGTATACTTCATGAAGTGCTTACATTTCTTGGGTAAATGTTTACATTTTGATTAAAAAAATACAGTCTGTGGAACCTGCGTGGTTATTTACTGCCAACTTTAGGGAGTTGATTTTGCATGTCTAATTTGCAAAATAGAATTCATTTTGAAGTTACTGGTTTGATTTTAGGGATACTGATGTGTTAAGGGGTGAGTAGAAATAGGGGGAAATGGCTTATGTAGGCAGAAAAATGACATGAAAGTGTTAATTCTTTAATGAGTAATAGCTCAAGGTTTGGGAAGATTTATGTTTTTTGAACAGGTTTTAAAATTACAGAAAATATTCAGTGTAATATGTGTTCTGTGTCTCCTAGTACACATAGTGCATTTTAGGGAACGTGGATTCCCTTCCATTTTGGAAATCTTTCCAGTAAGCGAGTACCTGCTGTGTATGTGGTCTACTATTTTCTTGGAATTGAATTTCTCTAGTCTTACATCTTCCAACCCTTGACAAACACACAAGTCATCTGCTCCTATCCCATGCAATGAGCTTCCAAAATCTCAGAGAGCGTTATGAAACAAGTGCTGTAAGGCTGAAACAAACAGCTTTGAATAAGTGCTTGTATTCGCTAACTGATTAGACCTATTTATATCGTATAAAATGAGCATCTTTTAGGGTCCAGTCAGAAAATTGTAAGCAATCTTAAAGTAATGTGCGGTGAGCAGACTCCTTAAGCTGGGAATTACTACCCCTTGCTGACCAGATGTGTTGGTCCAGGTTGTTGGCATGTGAAGTAAAGTGAGATGAATCCAAGCTTTCATCTTTGATGTTTCATCTGAGAGGGTTGCTTTTTCAAGAGCATTAATTCAATTGCTTTGTGATTGTTAGAACATATTCTTAGTTTGTGACGTTAGGAGTATCTAAATAAAGGGTGAAAGGTATGTATGGAACAGCAATGTTTCTCATTTCAAGGAAACACGCTTCCTGTATTTTTATTACTTACGTTAAAGTTAAGGAGACTGACATCTGATAACAGAAGATGATGTTTATGAAATGTTTATGAACTTTATGTCAGGTCTCTAAAAGGCCTAGAATAACTTTAAAATATGTTTATATCATGTTATCTAGAAATTGTATTACAAGATCTGCATCATGTTATTACACTACAAATTGAAAATATTCTGGAAGCATTAGAGATCATTTTGGAATCCAATATCCAAATGTAGTTGCTTTTTTCTCATGCCCTTTGTGTGCTTCAAAGCTGAAGAAATGAATTTCAAGACTCGGGCAATTAGTATGCTGTGTCGTGTCGTTTCATCTGATTAAGTGGAGAATTTCTGTAATCAGTTGGATGAATCCCACACATGCTGGCAAAAACAGTATACATGTTTAAAATATACTAATTTATGTCTTAGTAATTTCAAAAAATGGTCTTTATGTAGGCAGGGTTCAGTCTGCAGTGGAAAGGTTTGGATTGGTGAATCGCTTTTTTGACTAAAAATATTTGCCTGCCTGGTAAAAATATCCCTAGCTGTTACTGTTCTCACACTTTCATATAATAATTATTCTAATGGTAAGCTGATTTCATACTGAAGGCTTCAGTTCAGCAATGCACTTGAAGCCACTTGCATCATACTGATCATTCCCTCTATTTCAAGGCATAATTAATGTGCTTGAATCAGACACATGTTTAAGTACCTTGTTGAATTAGCACCTATGTGGAAATTGTTTTTCTCCTCAACATAATAAAATTTGGAACTGGAAATAACCTTGTATAGATGGTTTTTACCTTTTTTTTTTTTTCTTTTTTCCTGAATTGTGCCACCATCAGTTGCTGCTCACTTTATTTGTGGGCTTGCAGCTATTCAGACAACTGAATTATTTTGTGTTCATCTTCACAATAATTACATGCCTCTCGAATGCCTTTTCGGTTTAGATGTAAAATCAGCATTTTGTCAACATTGTAATTGTTTAAAAATAGCAGTGCAATGTCTCGTTGTCCAGAGAATTAGCCTCAATTTAATGTGAATAGATACAAATTTAAATTCACAGGAGCGTAACTTTCATCTACGTGCATAGCCATTTAGATATGTATTTATCTTGTTTTCTGTATTTTAATATTTTTCAGACAAGTATAAAAGAAGGATTACTACTGAAGCAAACAAGTTCTTTTCAGAGGTGGAAAAAGCGTTATTTCAAACTTCGAGGTCGTACCCTTTACTATGCTAAGGATTCAAAGGTAATTCTATGCTATTACTGTCTAATGTTATATACCTGTAACCTCAGTTTTGCTTAGATTTGTAAGTGCAATGATAATATTTATTATTATTATTTAATGATTTGTTTGTGATTGTTTTACTAAAAACTGCTATATATAAGATGTATGTTAAATAAACGTCATTGAAAAAATCAAGATAAGTCACCTTAGTTAAAATTAGTCACAGTTATTTTAATCTTTTTGACTATTTAGACAAATAATGAATTAATCTTAAGGAGCTGTGGGATTTTTTTGCAGGGCAGCTCTCAGGCAGTTGAATCTAACATTTCTGAAAAAAAAAAGGGGGGGGGGGGCAAAAATTGGCTAATGCTCAGAAGTTATCCCTCAAACTGAAGTCCATTAAAACTCTTCTAGTCTGATGCCCATATTGCTCTTAGAGAGGTGGAAATCGTTGCGTCCAATCAAGATAGGAAGATTTTCTGCCCAAACTGATATATAAAGGAAAAAGCTGTTTCCCATCAACTGAAATTTTTGGTGGGAAAATTGGGGGTGGGCAGAGGGGAATACTTGTCATCTTTCTGAAAGGCATTTCCTCCCTCCTCCTCAGGGCCAGGACTGAAAGCATTTTGGCTCCTTGGGCTGGCTCAGATTGTGCTATTCCATAGCAGTGGGCATTTTTTTTTTTTTTTAACCCTTTTCTTTGCCCTGTGGGGCTGTGGCAACTCCCAGGAGCTGTAGGTGAGGTGTTGCAGGTCTCCGTCTTCTATAGCCTGGTCTTCTCAATAAAACTCTTACTGAGGCATGGAGACCTCTTTTTCTAGGACTGTATGACTGTAATTGCATGGTGCAGTTGTGTGGGTGTGATGAACCAGGGAAAACATCATCTCTCCAGGGAGCCCAGCACTGAAATACCCTTGTTGTCACACTTCTCTGCACATGGTGCTACCACAAGCAGTTTATATAAGGACTTAATAAACATGGCAGATAAGAGCTCTGAGAATGGTGGCATCGTCTGTGCCATAAAGATGAGAAAAGGAGGTGTAATGAGTAGTCTATTGTACTGTAGCATTGAATCTAGACATGCTGAAACTTCCCCAATGTGGTTTCTTCTTCCCATGGTGTGAAAGAGGAAGAACAAGTTATGGCTAAGAAAAGGGGGAGGCATTTTTGTTGATCTTCCTTTCTGTGCTTCAACATCCATCATGATTTTAACAGACCCTAATTAATCCTTTGTCAGAAGCGTGTTGTTTAAAAAGACATATATTTCTCTTGCTGGAACATTTTAAAGGAGTGGAGGGGATCCCTTCAGGCCCTTGGGCTCTGTTTTCTTGTATGAATATTGAATCATAGTCACATATTTAATGTTTTTATGTTATTTTCCGTTCACAGTCTCTAATATTTGATGAAGTTGACCTGTCAGATGCCAGCGTAGCTGAATCAAGCACAAAAAATGTCAACAACAGCTTCACGGTAGGAGCCATTATAATACTGGTCTTGAAAGCTGTAGATAGACTATTACTAAGAAAATCAAGAATCTGCTGAATTGTTTCTTCACTGAGAGGGTGGTCAGTCACTGGAACAGGCTCCCCAGGAATGTTGTCATAGCACCAATCCTGTCAGAGTTCAAGGACCATCTGTTCAATGTACTTACTCATATGGTTTAGTTTTAGGTAGTCCTGTGAGGAGCAGGGAGTTGGACTTGATGATCCTTTTGGGTCCCTTCCAACTACAGATACTCTGTGGTTCTATGATCTTGGTGTAATTTTGTGTGGGGAAGAAAAGTGATATGTTTTGGGCTTTTTTTTCTTCTTTCTTTTTTCCTTTTTTTTTCTTTCTTTCTTTTTTCTTACAATGTTTGGTGTTTTGGTATCCTTTATAATCTTTTAGGCCCACTCAGTATCTCATTCTTCACCAAAGGCGCGTTTATTACCTATATCAAGACTTCTGGGGAAGATGGTAAGAAATCTCAGGGGCTACAGCTTTAACAGCTTTGGAGACACTATTTATTTTCATGTCCTGGGTGATTTAGGGCAAACAGTGTTTTCTCTAAGGAGTCTTCAAATTCATTTTGAAAAATAATTTGGATTTATAGCTCTCCTGGATTGAAGTATCATCTGATTTGACTCTGAAATATGGTAATAGTAGTCATCTCGCTTAATCTTTTTGGCTTCTTTCTTTGTGTTTGCTTAACCCAGTCTCCCAGCAACACAGCTCAGTGAAGTAAGACATCTCTGGCCTTGTGTGCACTGGTTTGGAGTTGGAGGGGGGTGGGGGTGGTTTTCCACAAGTACTCCTTATAAATAAAAAGAAACGTTTCTTTTTGCCGTTTTTTTTTCCCCTTCCATCTTAAAGATAATCCAGCCTTCCTTAAAATTACTTTTTTTCTTTATGTTCTAAGTGCTCTGTTAGCATTCTCCTTGATTAAAAAGCAAAAATTAAATCCTTAACTTTAGCTTCCTTCAGTTCATGTACTCCTCTTGTTTTGTTGTCCCAATTAAGAATATTTTTAATACAAACATGTGGCTGGGATATACACCAAATTACCTTTTTTTTCTCCCCAGGAAAACACACCTTTAAATATTTACATTAAACGTATTTTTTTTTCAAATCCTTTTGTCATTTCACTTAAATCACTCCCCCTGTTGAGTCTCTCACCCCCAGCCTGTAGAAGCTACTGGTTTGCCTTCTTTTGTCCTTTATAGTTTGTCTGTTTGGAGACAGAGGTGTGCGTGTCAAGATTTTCCATTCTCTTTTTCTGGATAAGACTCAAATCCTAAAATTAGTCATAACACACAGATTTAAGGTTGAGTTTATTTGTAATGCACATGCTTGCAGAGTATTTTTTGTAACTAAATATCAGTGTTTATTCACCAGAATTACTTTTCCTTTTGTACTACAAACAAAATGAGGTTAAAGGAAAAGTTGAGATAAATAAATATCTGCTAATTAAAATTAGAAGTTGCTAAACTTAAACCAGTTCATCAGTTTTAGTTATTATCACTGATGATACTACTTTTCAATGAACAACCAGCTCATATCTAGCAAATAGTTTCTAGTGCACAAGCTTGCACTAGGGCGCCTTGTAATAGATCATAGGCGTTTTGTAGTTCTGAGCATCCTCATTTAGAGCCTATGTGAGTGATGACACCAAGCTGTGTGGTGCAGTCGACATACTAAAGGGAAGGGATGCCATCCAGAGGGACCTGGACAGGCTTGAGAGGTGGGCCCACGGCAACCTCATGAAGCTCAAGAAAGCCAAATGCAAGGTCCTGCACATGAGTTGAGGAAATCCCAAGCACAAATACAGGCTGGGCGGCGAATGGATTGAGAGCAGCTCTGAGGAGGACTTGGGGGTGTCGGTAGATGAATAACTGAACACGAGCCGGCAGTGTGCACTCACGGCCCAGGAGGCCAACCAGATCCTGGGCCGCATCAAGAGAAGCATGGTCAGCAGGTTGAGGGAGGTGATTCTGGCCCTCTGCTCTGCTCTTGTGAGACCCCACCTGGAGTACTGCATCCAGCTCTGGACCCCCCAATGCAAGAAGGACATTGAGCTGTTGGAGTGGGTCCAGAGAAGGGCCTTGAAGATGATCAGAGGGCTGGAGCACCTCCGATATGAGGACAGGCTGAGAGAGTTGGGGTTGTTCAGCCTGCAGAAGAGAAGGCTCCAGGGGGACCTTATAACAGCCTTCCAGTACCTGAAGGGGGCCTACAGGAGAGATGGGGAGGGATATTTACAAGGGCATGTAGTGACAGGACAAGAGGTAATGGATTTAAGCTGGAAGAAGGCAAATTTAGACTAGATATTAGGAAGAAATTTTTTACAGTGAGGGTGGTGAGGCACTGGAGCAGGTTGCCCAGAGAAGCTGTGGATGCCCCATCCCTGGAGGTGTTCAAGGCCAGGTTGGATGAGGCTTTGAGCAACCTGGTCTAGTGGAGGGTGTCCCTGCCCATGGCAGCGGAGTTGGAACTCGATCTCTAAGGTCCCTTCCAAACCAAACCAGTCTGTGTTTCTATGATTCTATTAAATAGAGGAAAAGCTGTCCCTTAACTTCTGAGTCTTTATATGAGACGCTCAAGGCCAGATTCTTCCTACTTGCTTTTGAGGTACCAATCTCCTAAGCCTGTGGGAGGAGAGAGAAGAGGGTCAAGAAGGCAGTTCAGCCCATTAAAGATGTGCATCACCCTCTCCATCAGCCACATCAGGAGCCCACGGGGACTTTTGCTCGCCTCATGCCCACAGTTCAGTGCCGTGAGTGGGCACTGAGTCCTTGTTGGGTCTTCTGTTGAAAGTTTCTTCCACAGTGCTTTGCTTCTCTCTCAGGGGGTGGTTTATGTTGTCTCAGTACAACCTGAGGAGTGTAGTTGCACAGCATGTTACCTCTTTGGGGAGACTTTGGGGATGAATCTGTCTCCCATACTTATTGTATGCAAGCAGATGGCGCAGTGACCAATTCTGCTGTGAGCTGAAATTCCTTATGCTTTTTGGTTTTCAGGGATGGAAGATGGCATGTTGATACCTCAAGTGCATTTAGAAAAATCTCTTTATTGTTCTTAAAACCAGACTTGAGAATGAATGAGGCTGAATAGTATTCTCCAGCATGCAAGCATGGCCATGTGGAACATTGTTGGTGTGCTTTTGTTCCAACAAGTACAAGGAATGGGATTTTTAAATACTAAAATGTTTCTTGGACAGGCATGTTCAATTAATAAAGTTCCTTGGAGCAACAAAAAGTATGAATTGTGATTTAAAAGGAGATTTTGACAGGTTAGCTTTTGGCTTAGGTTTCTACCTCTGCCTTGCTTTTCATGATGAAGAACTGATGCACACTGAGGAGGAAAAAAATCTGTAGGTGTTCAGTTGTTCAGCCGCATGGATGTATAAAATGCCCTGGGTTATTATAAATCTATACTATAGTCTCATGTAAAATGCACAGGCATTGTGTAGCAACACCTATATTTAATCAATCCAAACTGATGTTTGAAACATTGAATTCAGTTATAGGGTTTTTTTTGTGATAATTGTGATGGAAAAATAATAATCTTAGGGTAGAAATACTGGCTTTGAGTATTACTTTGTATAGCTGGCTTTAGACATTTGATTTGAGTTAGGCCAACTTCTAGTGCATGTACGAATTACATAAAACCATGGACACTCAATTTCTTACTATATGTATATTCAGAAAAGTGAAAATCCTGGCTAGATTAATTCTGTTATCTAATTGCATCTGAGAGTAACAGAAGTAGTAATTTCACAGTTGTTCTGGAAGGTGCCTTCCAGCAATATGAGAAATAACAATACTAGATGATACTCAGGATGGGGCTTCAGCTTGCCCTAACTTTAGGGTGGGACTCAGTTATGGGTTTATAGACCCCTAAATTTAGGTATCTAGGATAAGATTAATAGCTCTTTAAAGCAGATTCCTGTAATTGCTTGATTCAGTGTAGACTCCACTGATTATTAACTAACTCTTCCTTAGCTGTGATAAGAGCTTTGTCATCCAGGGCATCTAAAATGTAGACCCCTGTTTTCAGCTTTCTGACTCAGGTGCTGAATCAAGTACTTTTTGTTGAATATGTGTCTTTTGAAAGTGGTCATCTTGCGAGGGAGGAGGCTGCAGTAGGCAGATTTGCAGTCCTGGAAAGCCTACTGCAATTCTTAGTAATTAAAAATTGGCTGGAAATGAGACTTAATATTCCAGCCAATAACATTGATTACTAGGAGTCTGGGTATGCTTGACAGAATGTTTAATATCTTAAATTTTTGCTGATATCCTGGTTTTAGTGATGCTATAGACCACATAGACCATAGAGTCTGATCATTTATTCTGTGGAAAAATACTTAATTGGAGAGTCCTTAATGTGCTGGGCTTTGATTAAGTATTCTAACCTAGTGTTATGAGGCAAAGGCAGAAAAAACCCGTAAACTGTGTTTTATATTTTTAATTACCTCCTTTTGATTTCACTCTTTTCTGAGGTAGATAATATTTCTAAATTTTTTTCTGTACTTTTACCTGTTCTTGCTGTTCTTCTGACTATTATTCTGCAGCATCATCTTGTAAGTGAGGTGACCAGTTTGGCACTCAGGAAGCACAAGTCACGGATATTTGGGACTATTTTCTAAATTAACACTCGCTTATATTCCTTATGGATCCCACATTTTGTCTGTTTTCTGCAGCAGCAACACATTATGTATTTTTCAGTTGCCTATAATGATACTAAGTTCCTTTTCCTGTTAATTTGGAGCTGTCCGTAATTCATAAATAGATCTATGCTTCTGTGGTTTTTCTCTGGTGTGTGTTTCTTTGTTTTTACAAACACTGAACTTTTTCAAGTCACTGTACTGTCTCTTGACCTTTCTTGGCCCTCTCTGAAGTGCCTTGGTGATCAAGGTAGGGAACTAAGTAATCAAAATTTCATGCTGTCTTTTTGTGTTCCCATGTCAGTACTTTACACTTTTCTTTTAGTTTAAGAATTGCACCACAAAATTTTGTAACAGAATCAGAAGGTGCTTATTATCTATTAATCTTTTCCTATATTAAGAATTTCTATTATTCCATCTCACTTAAAAAATTTCCTTTAGCTTTTCATCTCATCACATGGTCAGGACATAAAAATAATTGGTCTTTTATGGTTCAATGGCTGAAGTAAAAATAATTATGGGTCAACCTGGTATTTTAACTTTTTTGGACAGAAGTACTTAATTTAGTTCAAATTAAAGGAATCAGATTTTGTTGTAAGGTTTTTTTTTTAATATTATAAAAAGGAAAAAAAACCCCATGCATAGCATTTTGTTAAAGTCAGTCCTTGAATGTAATTTTTTTACAAAATTTCAAGGTTTTGTTTCTGTGATTTCCAGTTTTTTGGTCTGACTTAACAGTTCACTTTGACCTGAAAGCAGAAAGTTCTACTTAATATGTTTTTAAACGAAAAAATCTTTATCCAGTTGTCTGTGATGTCCTTGATATTCTGTAAATTTGGATAGACTTTGAGAAACTAAACATTTATATTTGTTGATTTTCCTTTGACCTATTAGTTTGAGATGGTTAGGTATTTTTTGTAAGTTCATGAGGCCAAACACTCATTTGGAGCAACTGTGCTTCAACTGTGGTTAAAATTTATATTGTTTTCTTCCAATTTATATTGTTTTTTTCCAGAACTCTGGTTACCCTGTTTCCTATCCATATTTCTGAATGTAGCATATCCTATTTCTTGGCTGAGGATGTAAAGTTTACTGGCATATAAATTATGTGGAACCAGCTTAAAGTATAAACCAATTCTTTTCATCTTTGAATCCTCCTATACAGCTGCTGTTTTTAATGGGAGATTGCCCAAATGTACTGGAAACTAAATTCTTGCGATTCGTCAGAATTTCAAGTTGAATACGACAACCGGGCCTGAAGGCATATTGCTTTTTAGCAGTTTATTTGAGCCCCGCTTCTTCTGACATCAGTCAGCAAGCACTATGCTCATCATTGAGATTAGCTGCTTCTGATTGATTTTAGAAAATTAACTTCTAATATTCACGATGGGCTTGGAAAACAGAATGCGTTGCCAGACTTTTGCAGTATGTTGGAGAGAGTGTGTTAATTTTTTAGATTTGGACATATTTGCTTCCTTTTTGCCACAGTTTTTTTCAGAGTTGTTATTGAGACTTTCCTTCAGGGACTACAAGAACTTCAGGGAATGTGAGAACTGTTTAACCTTCTCCAAGCCACATCAAGAGGAAACGAGGACAGCCTTTTCCCAAAGGAGTTTAAAACCTTTCATCTTCGGGTTTGGGCACTCCAGTCAACTGTGTCTTCAAGTATCAGAGGCAGAGATACAGTCTCGAGGCTGGGAATAATTATCCCAGTACTGGGTCTTTTTTCCTATTTAAATAACCTAACATCAGTTTTATTACTGACTCTTGCTGTGCCCAAAGTTCAGGGTCTTGAGGGTACAGAAAAGCTTATGGATGCCAATGGAAGTATTTCTATGATGCTGTCCTGCTTATTTACAAAGTCCAGTTTGCTGCAGTTCAGTCCCAGTGGACATCAGGAGACTTTCTTTACTTGTAGCCTCAAGCCTCTTTTAGACACTATTCTCCCTCGGTCTGCTTTTTCCTGAGAGCCAGTCACTTAAAGGTTGCTCTGACCTTTTCTGGTCTTTCTGCTGCTTCTTTGTCACTGTCTTTCTTATTTCTGTAGTTCTGTGAAATCATCTTGCTACTCCTGTGTTGGGAGATTCCTGGGATCCCGGGGTCACGAACCCACCTTCAAGGCTTTGGCTTATTCCAGACTTGGGGTGGTTTCCCTTGGTTTCAGCTATTGCTGAGCAAAGTTTTTTCACTGCCTTGTTCTTAACCTGTCTTATTAAACTTTCTGGTTTATTCTGTAGGTATACTCTGGAGCACAGCTATCTGCAGTTTTTTTTCTTTGTGAAAAATGTATTTTGAGTAAATTTCCCCATATAGTCTCTGCTTGCATTCCCTTGAAGGGAGATGTGCTTGCTTGACTTCTCCCTTTAATAAACCACAGGGACACGAAAGGGATGGAGTTGTGTTTGGAAACATGTTTCTGTCTCTTGTTGAATTTATATAAACCAAATTTCAAATAGTTTACACATTAAATTTGCTTAACTGAACACAGTCTTGTGTGAACACTTTTTAGTCTGCTTGAACCTCTACTATAGGTGTATCGTAATTGCATAATAGTAATAAGAATAATAATAATTCAATAATAATAATAATGATATTATCCAGGTATAGATAATGAGCTTATATTAGTATTGTGAAATTATTTGTGTGAAAACAAAAGAAATATCAGTGAAGTACTACATATTGTGTGTGGTGCTATCCTTAGGATTCCTCTTAGCATACTTTACATTGTATTTATCCTTTAGCTGTGCAATAACTTCCTGGGTTTGGGTACACTTTGAAATTACCTGTGCATTCCAGCTGAGTGTTAACATTGCTAACAGTATATACTGATGGTGGAAGTTCAGACACATTTGCAGATGTCTTTACTTAAAGTACCTTCCTCTGTGAGTCGAATCCCACTCTCAGAAACATTGCGTTTTAAGTTATCAGAAGGATCACAACATGGCACCATTTCAAGATTGGGGAATGGCATATCCAAACATTCCCTGTGCCCTGTTTGCAGCCCAGCGCAGGGCTGACAGAGGTCCTGGAGTGACATCCATTAAGATCTCTGGGCCTCTTATTATCTCCCGGAGGTAGATGATGGCTGGAAACAGCGCAAGTTCCTGTGCTGGCCTCACCAGTGTGACTCAGCTTTGCACGAGTAGCTAATTCTTGGGATGGATTTAGTTTTTCCCTAGTTGTGAACTACTTGCTGTTTCATACTGATACTGATTAACCTCTAAATGAAGAAGGCTTTTTGGTGGTCCCAGCTCAAGCAATACCCAAACCACAGAAAGAGAAGGAAGTGCTTTGTATTCCATTTTGTTCAATTTTCTACTCAGGCTTGGTTGGGTTTGTTTTTTTGTGTGGGTTTTTTNTGCTCATTTTTTCCCGCCCTCTGACAGTGACAAAAAAACATAATGAAGCTGAGAGCTCTTTGGGTAGCTTTGGGTGTGACTTTCGAGTTTTAAGCTCCTTATCTCTGGCTTGATGCACTGTTTCCCTTTCCCTAGAGTGTCTGGAGACATTGAAGCTTTAAATTTCATTATGAAAAAACAATAAAGCATTTCAGCTGTGAGGGTAAAATCCATAGATGAATCGCTTGGGATTGAGCTATTACAAGAAAACTAAACACTTTTCAGAAGAGGAAAACAATGGGATGCTTAAAAATGTGACCATTTGGGGCTATATTATACATTTTGGCTCTAGTTACGTTGACCTGGAGCTTGTTTTCCCCAAATCTCAAACTTAAGCAGAAATTTTTCAGAAATAGCTCACAGAAATGTCTTTCTTTCTTCCTTTAGTTTTCTAAGAGTTTCTTTAATTTGTCAAACACAATAAGAAGATTTGCATAGAACTAAATGCATGAAAAATATCTTTTATTTTCTTGTCTTAACTTATGGTATAGCACTGGTGAAGCAGTTGGAGCGTTTGCAGAACAAGCGCTGAGGATTGCCAAATTAATTCTTCCTGCAATTTTACACTTACGTATTCTTTGACATGCCTTTCTCTTCTTGCTTTAAAATACCTGCACAAACCTTAAAAAAGTATCCCTCAATGCAGTTCCTGTATACGCAATAGTTTTATAAACAAAGCCATTGGTTTCCTGCTTCTAGTGCACAAGGTTCCCTGGCTTCAAGCAGCTGGATCAGGTTTAAACAGACATCTGTTGTTACAGATGAAAAAAACAGCCACTTGCTGTTTTATTTTGTGTAACTTTGCACCTAATGCCATTAATATATACCTAAGTGTTTTACGTTAAGCACAGAAGCCATCTCATCTGGTGGACTCCTAACGAGCTGGTGAAGCTAGCTAAAGGCACAGCTGTGTGGAGTAACGTACTTAACAAAGCTTTATGTAAGGACTTTAAAGAAAATTGCAGACCTTGAACTATATAGAGCAGTTTCCAGTTTACATTTACAAGAATGGTTTATTGTTTTTGCTATATTTAAATACTGATTTAAGACAAATTTATCATTCTTCAGCCCAAATACATGAAACTTTCCTACCCTGCTTCTTGTAACTGTCTTGTTATAAGGTTGTACTTCTGAAAGAATAATATTTTTCTGTTAGCAGTTGGTTGACATAGGATACATGAGGTCAAATTTGAGGTACTGTAGATTTCTGACAGAGTGACCTTTGTTGGATACTTTTTTGTATCCAACAAAATCTGTTGGATCTATTTTACACTTCACAGCTGGACATGTTGTAACTGGATTACTTGGTTTACCTGGATTCTGTGTTCACAGAATCACAGAGTGATTTGGTGGCTGGAAGAGATGTCAGGAGGTCATCTTGTCTAACCCCCCTGCTGAAGCAGGGCCACCTAGAGCAAGCTGCTCAGGACCATGTCCAGACAGTTTTTCGGTATCTCTAAGCATAGAGACTCCACAGCTGCCTTGAGCAATCTGTGCCAGGGCTCGGTCACCCTCACAGTAAAGAAAGTGTTTCCTGGTGTTCACACAGAGCCTCCTGTGTTTCAGTTTGTGCCCTATTGACTCTTAACCCGCCACTGGGCACCAGTGGAAAGAGCCTGGCTCCATCCTCTTTGCATCATCCATTCAGGTATTTACGTATATAAGATTCCCCCTGAGCCTTCTGTTCTCCAGGCTGAACAGTCCCAGCTCTCTCAGCCTTTCCTCATATGTCAGACGCTCCAGTCTCTTTATCATCCTTGTGGCCCTTCCCTGGACTGTTTCTAGTATGTCCATGTCTCTCTTGTNTATCCTTGTTGAAGTTTATGAAGTACCTGTCAGCTCATTTCTCCAGCCTGTCAAGGTCCCTATGAATGGCAGCGCAAACCTCTTGCATATCAGACACTTCTCCCAGTTCTGAGTCATCAGCAAACTTGTTGACGGTGCACTCTGCCCCATCATTGAGATAATTAGTAAAGATGTTAAACAGGACTGGACCCAGTATTTGCCGTTGGGGACATCACTAGTCACTGGCCTCCAACTAGACTTTGTGCCACTGATCTCCAACTTCTGGGCCTGGCCATTCAATCAGTTTTCAGCTCACCTCACTGTCTGCTCGTCTAGTCCATACTTCGTCAACTTCTCTATAAGGATCTTAAGGGACAGTGCTGAAAGCCTTACTGAAGGCAAGGTAGACAATATCCACCTTTGTCTCTTCATGGACCAAGCCAGTCATATTCATCATAGGTTATCAGGTTGGTCAAGCATGACTTCCCCTTGGTGAATCCATGCTGACTACTTCCAATCACTGTCTTGTCCTTTATGTGCCTGGTTGTATTCTGAGAGATGCTCCTTCATTTTTTGCTAGACGTGGTATAAGGCAAAGCCTAAATACCCAGGCTGGACTCTACTGCAGAGTGAAGTCAGAGTAGACGTTATAACGTGTTTCTGCTTTTGTCCTGCCTTTTAGCTAAGCGCACTTGTCCTGGTGTACCGCTGCAGGAGGTGTTGTGTGTGACTAACCATTCTCTTCCCCCTCCTGAGAGTTTGTATCGTGGCCAAAACCACACATTACTTCATTACTTCTGAGCTTGGCAATAGTGAAATAGGAGAAGGACAGCAAAAAGAGGGAAGCAACATTTTAGTGGGGTAGACAGAGCTAATTGTTCTGATTATAAATTCTGTATTGTACTCAGGCAAATATAATAGCCATTTATTGCTTGCCCTGCTTTTAAATCCTCCGTTTCCTTCGTAATTTATACTTTTGCCTGGCTTGGCTCATCTTGAAAAATAAGTGACTATCCACCATAAAGCACCAACTACACCTTTGCCAGTGACAGTACTGTTATAATTTATTTAGTATCCGGAATCCAATAAATTAAAGTAGTGTAGAAAGCTGCCCAACTGTTAGCACTGTGATTTTTGGAGACAAATTCTGGTAGGTAAGGAGGTATCAGTGACCCCAGCCAGCAGTCTACTCCCACCACTGTGATGGTGGTGAATTCATCCATTGCAGGCTCACATGCATAAGGACAGGGAAATGCAGGGGCAGACAGAAAACAAGGTATACATAACATGTTATCCTGGTATTTGCCAGAACTCACTTGCCAGCATCCAGAAGCACAAAGAAGTTACAAAGCATTAAATGTATTACCTTCATGCTCCCAGCCATTGGATCTCAGGTCCCTAAAGGAGAGGTCAGAAGGCTCTGGGTGATCTCTGGGAGGAATCTCAGGGGGAACCTGGAACCGTGAGCTGAGCAACCGAAAAATTAGAAAACCACCCTGGGAAGCATTCTTGGAGGAGTCTGAGGCTGCGAC
>VZTO01018841.1:54507-78017 GCA_013400615.1 Syrrhaptes paradoxus
TTCTTATTGTTGTTGTTTTGCCTTTTTTCATGTTATCATATTCCTTCTTAAAGTTTGTTGTTAAAAATACATAAATCAAAGAGACTATGCAGTGTAATCATCATGTTATAGATGCTGTATTTACAAATCTGTCTTCCAACTTTCCACTTTATAGCACTAATAAAAATTGGTCCTACATTTATGTGATCGTCAGCATATAGTTTAACTTTTACACGGTTGAAATGCTCTGAACTTCATTATGTTTATTTTGCTCTGAATTTAATACGAAGTTGGGATATAGGAATTTCTGGTATGTTTGCATTCACTAGTTAGCAATGTTTGGTGACATGATTTGGTTGCCTTCTGAGATGGCCTTTGGTGTCCCACCTGGCTTACTTGTAGCTGCTGTTGTGGGTGCTCTGGTCCTCTGTCGTATTTACCTGCCCTGTGCCAGTGCTATGGATAGCAAAGGACACCTCCATTGGCACTAGATTAACTATGTGTGAACAACTGAACTAAGGCCTTGATTGCGGGAGGGGAGAGGAGGACACACAGGAGATTTCTGTGGTCAGTAGTATTAAAGACATGAGTAGCATAAATAAATATTACTTGAAAAGATTGAGATTGTCAGGAGTCTTCAGCAGTAAATGCAGCTGTTGTTGCTTAATGGCATTTCACAACATCTGGTTACAGGTCAGCATCAGTAATGAGCATGGGGGAAGGATAGACATAAAGTGCGTATTTTAATGTCATGCTATATATTAGGAAATAATGTGGTGGGTATATTTGCCCAAATAAGATTTCTGAGTCCACTAAAACCTGGAAATTCCAGCAGAATGCTGATTGTTGTTGGAGCCAGGGTTATATTATGATTTAATGGCTTTTCTGGGCTTCATTTGATGACCTGGCCTAGAAAAACATTTTGAAGTAATAAAGCGTCTGTTTGGCTCCAAACTAATGAGAGAAGCATTGCTCTTTGCATTAACCGTTCTTTAGGAAGAGCCGCAGAGAGCTACTAATAAACCTTATTAAAAAACTTAAGCAAGATTGAAGGAAATAGAAAACAGAGAAACTATTCCATTCTATGTGAAGTGAGTACATCAAAAAAAAAAAAGGGGGGTGGGGGGGGAGGAATCCCACAGGGTTTTTGCCTCCCCTCCATGTGACTTGCAGCTTGCTGCACTTCAGTTACGTTGCCTCTGAGATATGTTAAAGTGCAGCTCAGTTTAATGAAGAAGTGGATAGGACAAATCAAGGCTAGAGACTATTTACGGCAGAGATTGGGTAAGTAAATGCAGCTGTGGATAAGTGTTTACTAATATTGTGCAAATGTTACAATATCTAGCCTGTAGCATTTAAAACAATACTCAGAGCTATCATTTTTTGGTGGTCCTTTCTTTGTTTTACTGAAGTAATTTGCAAGTGTGGGTGGTACAATGCTATGCAATAGATTTATGCGTAACACTGATAAAGGATTTAATTTTATTTTTCAGACTTCCTACAGTAAACCAAATAACTTTAATTTCATATACTTATTTTGTTTTAAATTCTTTGCTTTGTAAGTAACTGCTCCATCTATTTTAGTGCAGTGCTCAAAATAATTTCAGTGGGAGTTAGCTGATAGTTTCTGGTGCCTTCCTGTTATTTTAATTATTTTTCTACTGGTGAGGGAAAGGGGAAAACAGCTTATACTCTGAACCTTCTAGGTACAGCATTTTCAGATTTCCAGAATCTGTCTCCAGACCTCTGAAAACTCCCCAACATCAACTTGTTCCAGAAATTAATTCAACCATCCTAGTAGGATATGACTTAAGCTGTTTGCTATTGTTCTCTTTGTCTTTTATAAAGATTTTTATGTGTTCCTATACTGGGTTTTATATACAAAGTTCTGTTTTAAATTTATGTATGTTTAAATTTGTGTAAATTTAATATCAGTGTACAAGAATGATGGCTATGATGAAAGCTTTTATTGTTTAAGACTTCCAGGCTTTTGATTTTGATATGTTTTTGTCTCTAGTAATTGTAATGGACCTTGCAATTGCTATAATGCTGTTATGAAATAGGTTTGCAATCTTAGTCAGTTAGTAATTTCCAGAACAGTTGTTTTAGCAATTTCAGTGCCTGCCATTTGAGTATTTAAATCTCTGTGCATAGACAAAAAGAGCTGAGAAGGAGGAATGATCAATATAGATCGTAAAGACCTACACCGAAGCCTGATTCGAATCTCAGGAACTGAAAAAGGAAAAGCAAAGTCCTTCGTTGTTGGTGGTGCCTTAAAGAAAANGAAACCACTTCTTAAAGCTCTATAATCTAATTTTTTCCTGTTCCAAGTTAAGAAGTGCTCAAAATAATTTCAGTGGGAGTTAGCTGATAGTTTCTGGTGCCTTCCTGTTATTTTAATTATTTTTCTACTGGTGAGGGAAAGGGGAAAACAGCTTATACTCTGAACCTTCTAGGTACAGCATTTTCAGATTTCCAGAATCTGTCTCCAGACCTCTGAAAACTCCCCAACATCAACTTGTTCCAGAAATTAATTCAACCATCCTAGTAGGATATGACTTAAGCTGTTTGCTATTGTTCTCTTTGTCTTTTATAAAGATTTTTATGTGTTCCTATACTGGGTTTTATATACAAAGTTCTGTTTTAAATTTATGTATGTTTAAATTTGTGTAAATTTAATATCAGTGTACAAGAATGATGGCTATGATGAAAGCTTTTATTGTTTAAGACTTCCAGGCTTTTGATTTTGATATGTTTTTGTCTCTAGTAATTGTAATGGACCTTGCAATTGCTATAATGCTGTTATGAAATAGGTTTGCAATCTTAGTCAGTTAGTAATTTCCAGAACAGTTGTTTTAGCAATTTCAGTGCCTGCCATTTGAGTATTTAAATCTCTGTGCATAGACAAAAAGAGCTGAGAAGGAGGAATGATCAATATAGATCGTAAAGACCTACACCGAAGCCTGATTCGAATCTCAGGAACTGAAAAAGGAAAAGCAAAGTCCTTCGTTGTTGGTGGTGCCTTAAAGAAAATAGTTCTAAGCGTTTAATGTCTTGTGATCTAGGGTGTGTCTTCCTTTTTTGCATCATCTCCCCAAAAATAGTATGTTAAATATTATAGTCTTCATGATTTTTACTATTGGGATTAATCAGAGTGCATTATCTTTTCCAGATAATCACTCCATTTAGGAGGCTAATATTGTGTGCTGAGAACAGAAAAGAAATGGAGGACTGGATAAGCTCTCTGAAGTCCGTTCAGTCCAGAGAACATTATGAGGTAAGTTGACATCCCTCTTGGTGCAACCTGTTCTAGCTCAACAGATCAAGCTACAGGACACAGAACTGGAGTATTCACTCTCCATAGTGTGAAAAGTGTGTCTAATGTCAAGGTGAAGCTTCATGTTAAGAACTTTACTAGCAAAATGAGAGCTTATCATCACACTTCTGTTTAGAAGTTTAGAGGGAGAGCAGGCTAAATACTCTTTGGAAAATACTTTTGGTGAACATTGCATTGTTGTTCCCTGTAATATGGAACCGTAGGAAATTTCAGTCACTGTAGCTGTGTTCTGTACTTGCAAATTTGTCTTAACTTCTCCTTTACTAGACCGCACAGTTTAATGTGGAACATTTCTCAGGGATGCATAACTGGTACGCCTGCTCCCACGCCCGACCCACCTTCTGTAATGTGTGTAGAGAGAGCCTCTCTGGAGTCACATCTCATGGCCTGTCTTGTGAAGGTAAAATAAATGCTTTCTTCCCCCCGTTTGTAATGCTGCATATGTAGACAGATGGCTGAAAGTTTAAGACAAGTGATTCTGAAAATAATGAGTGAGAAAAAAGCCTGAAGGGAGAAATCTATTCACTAGAGTGACTTTCTTTTGACCAGAGGGACTGCTAGTGATTGGGCCCATTTTAGCACTCCGGGTGCCTTTTTTCTCAATAAAACATTTGTTTCTGCTGGAGTGAGCCATTTGGAATGTGTGTGCCGTGGTGGACGGTTTGCAAGAAAAGATAGGATTTCTTTGGTTTGCCCTTCAAAAACTTAGATGTGAAACAAAATAGTCTTACTGGTTTGCAGAATTTGCATTCCTCAGGAGAAAAATCATAATGGTAGTTTCTGCCCAAAATCTGTAAGAATTCTTAACACTTGGTTCAGTGCTACAACCTCTTTCCCTCCAATTCTTGTTTGCTCTTTTGCTGCTGCCTGATTCTGCGGTACAGGCAGGACAGATGCATTTGTATTTTGATGGTTCAACAGATGAAATCCAGCACAAAGAAAAAGGAGGTGTGGCAAAGGCTTCAGCATTAAGCTTATCTGGAGGAATGAGCTTTTGCAAACAAATATTTATAATAAACCTGAAGGAGATTATTTATGTTCTGCTGCAAGTTCCGTGAAAAAGCAGTAGCCAGTCTGCTTGTGTTGGAATCCAGCGGAAAACAAAGCATCAGTGCGACCTTATGATATATATGAAATGTAGAGATATTTAATTATCAAAATGGCAAACTGTCTGGAAAAGAGTTACAGTTACTTACCATTCACAACTTGATTTTTGGATGCATGCTGCCCAACTGCAAATGCATTTCTGTTATTGATGCTGTTATAATACTTGAGGTCTGAGCGTAATAGTGTGTATTAAGGAAATCTTACAAAGGAAACATTAACCCACTGTCCTGAATTGTCCATGCTTTTAATGTAGCTAATGGTGTAGTTGCCAAGGAACAGGATGAACCTGTTCCATAGAAATTAGAAGTAGCATAGTTACTTCCAGCTTCTCTGGTGTATATTTTCCATTGTGTATAAGTCGCTTGGACAGTTTTAAGGCAATTATGGTATTTTCAGTGTCTGATATTGGCAGATGGAAGTATCATGTGCTTCACTAAAATGCAGTTGTATTGCCTCTGTGTAAGTTATATTTGCTCAGGCAAAGGAAAGGCGTCTTTCCTTTCATAAAGAATTTATCCTTTCAGACGTTAATATTATATCTGTTTTAAAAGGCTGTTTAACAAGAATTATTCCTGTAAGATTATTAGTGTTAATGGTTGTAGTTCATAATTTTCTTGTCTTTCAGTGTCTTAATTTACTTCTAAGTATGGTTTTAATTTCCAAGGCGTTGGCATTAACTTTACATTAAGGAAATTTCCTTAATTTCCAGATTTGGATTTTGTCGGCTTCCTTTGTAACTTTTTACAAACTAATGCTACGTATATCCACATTTCTGATGCCAGTTGATTTTTCAGCAGTTTTTATGAATGGCTCTTGATGGTATATTGGATTTGCTTTCACTGGTTCACGGTTTCATAAGCATGAATGACCTGTATTGGTTTATATGTAGATACAATTATATTCTTTTGTCTATAAAGTTTACCTCCTCTTACTGTTTAGCTTCTAGTTTACATTTATTTTCTTTTTTATTTTCCAATTATTTTTAAAAATAAAAGGAGAACGTTAATTATGCATCTAATGTAAATCAGTCAAAGGCTGACTCTTCTACTGGAATACTCATACTTTGTCCCAGATTCTGTATATCTGTAAAAACCCATGTTTAACCACCCTTATTTTTTTCATATAAGAAGTGTATTTTGGTGTGAAAGTACTTCTTTCTCTGAAATTCATACGCGACTGAGTTCATATTTACTTGTTTCTGTCATGTGAACTTCTAATGCATTTCACCATTTATTTTTTTGACTTACCTCGTGTTAGCGATATACACTGTTTGAAGAGATGATACAGGAAGTATAGAGATTCCCCAGACCTGTTCTGTGTTACTTTTTCTCATTATATCTTTAAAAAAACTGTTTAAATATTCATGCCTGGTATCTGAAACCTCCAGCACTGCTCTACACTGGGAATCAATTTGTATCTACTCTAAAGCCAATTATATGTGTGGTAATTGATCCCAGGCTACTCTGTTCTGTCTTGTATTGAGAAGCATGAGAGGCTTCTTCTCAAAAGAGATTGGAGCTCTTCCTCTCAGTGGTTTGGATTACTGGCACACCACGTTATCTTGAAAGCAGCTTAGAGTCTTTGTACTCTTTGTAGTCTGATTCTTGCTTGTAAACTGTTGGGTAAAAAATGAAAATAAATCCCTTTGCTGATATTTTGCAGCTTACAGTACTTTAGAAGATCAGTCCTGTAATATTTTGTTCTCTTAGTGCTGCTGGACACCAGCAGGTCTACACAACAGTTTCATTCAGTTTGACCACACAACAAGCCTTATTTCTTTTGCAAATAACATGGGTGCCTTCTTTTTTCAGGGCATCTTCCTTCCCGGTAGCGTTTGGCAAAGGTTGACCAAATAAATTGCAGGTCAACCTGAAGATGCTCCTTTAAGTTTTATGGAAGCTAGTGTAGGAAAAGAGGGGCATGTTCATACCTTTGCTAGGGAAAAGACTGTAGTGTGAACTTGCCTCTTTTTAGAAGTCAAAGAAACAATATGTATATCAAACTGAAGATGTAAATTCATATCAAACCAGGCTTTAGTCTTTCTACTGCTCAAAAAACAATTGATTTTTAAAAAATTTAATTGTACACTCCTTTTAGATGCAGTGCTGTTCCTCCGACTGGTTCCTTTATTTGTGTCTTCAGATGTTGTCTGTGTGTTGTGTTGCTCTAGCTAGCTCTAAAGGACTGATCTCCACAACATTCATTCACAGTCTTTACTAGGACAGAGAAATTGTAATGTTTTTACCTTGCTTTGGAAATTACTCCGAACTATCTGAATCGAGTAAGGCTTTTGTTCTTTGTGCTTCTCAAATGTTTCTCTTATTCAGAGTTTATCTTGCTGTATGCTCAGGAGTCTAAGCCTAAGACGTTGTCAGATAAACACAGGGATATATGGAATGTTTAGGCAAAGAAACCTAAAGAACTATAGATCATTAGCTACAGAAACTCTTTCAAAGCTCTTTAGCCTTACTCTGTGTTAATACTGCATTTCTATCCAAGTCATTGCCAGTGGAACACTGCCTTTATGATTGTTCTCGAAGATGTATTTCTTCATGTAGCATTTTCATCATAATGACTGAATCTTGGTTGTTGAATATCAAATATACCTAATAAACTGGAGATTGCAGTTTAAATGAGATACTTTCTTCTGTGATGAATTGCACAAACAAACAATATTGACAGAACAGTTTAAGAGCATGGAGTCAAGCAATAAGAAAATACTGGGATTAAATTGTCTGCAAATGCACTTTCTGCACTTGGTCTTTTGTCACTATGATTGGGGTTTTTTTCCCCACAAAACTCACTCGTTCTTACCCACTGAACAGGGTATTGTACACGCGTTACTTGGGTAGTCATTGTCTCCAGGATTTCTGCCACATTTTTCTACATGGGCTGAAGAGTGAATAGTGAATGAAGCAGTCAGTATTGAATAAAAAGGTCTTACTTGTTGTAGTTCTGAGATTATGATGATGATTATTATTAAAGGCCAGGAAGAAATTAATATTGGTGTCTAAAAGCAGTATTTCATTAGCTTTTGGTAAATAAGGCAAATACCTATTGAAAATTACTATGAACCAGAGTACAGCACAGCTCCATAGTTATCAAGAACCATCCATTGCATGCAGTAAATTAGGGTCCTGTTCTCAAAAAGTTTATGATCATATAACTGCAGACGTTACACTTGCATATGGAAGCTATATTACAGTTGCATGATTAACTTTCCTAACTTTGTAGTATTTGACTTTGTAATATGGGTATTCTTTTGGCACTTTGTTTGTAATATTGAATTAAGTTAGAGAGTTATTATTTGGGTGAGAATAGTAGAAACTACCAATAAACTATTGAATTTTATCCTTTATAATGTAGAGATAAGCTTCAAATGTGGTCTACCTAGACTTCAGCAAAGCCTTTGACACTGTCTCCCACAGTATTCTCCTGCAGAAGCTGGCAGCCCATGGCTTGGATGGGTACACTCTTGGCTGGGTAAGGAGCTGGCTGGAGGGCCGGGCTCAGAGAGTGGTGGTAAATGGAGTTAAATCCAGCTGGCGACTGGTCATGAGTGGTGTTCCCCAGGGGTCGGTGCTGGGGCCTGTCCTCTTCAATATCTTTATTGATGACCTGGATGAGGGCATTGAGTGCACCCTCAGTAAGTTCGCAGATGACACCAAATTGGCTGGGAGTGTGGATCTGCCTGGGGGTAGCGAGGCCCTACAGAGGGATCTGGACAGGCTGGAGAGCTGGGCTGAAGCCAATGGGATGAGGTTCAACAAGACCAAATGCCAGGTCCTGCACTTCGGCTACAACAACCCCGGGCGACGCTACAGGCTTGGGGCGGAGTGGCTGGAAGACTGCGTAGAGGAAATGGACCTGGGGGTATTGATTGATGCTCGGCTGAACATGAGCCGACAGTGTGCCCAGGTGGCCAAGAAGGCCAATGGCATCCTGGCTTGCATCAGAAACAGTGTTGCCAGCAGGAGCAGAGAGGTGATTGTTCCCCTGTACTCAGCACTAGTGAGGCCGCACCTCGAGTACTGTGTCCAGTTTTGGGCCCCTCACTGCAAGAAAGACATTGAGGCCCTGGAGCGTGTTCAGAGGAGGGCAACAAAACTGGTGAGGGGTCTGGAGCACAGGCCATATGAGGAGAGGCTGAAGGAGCTGGGAATGTTCAGCCTGGAGAAGAGGAGGCTCAGGGGAGACCTCATTGCTCTCTATAACTTCCTGAAGGGAGGTTGTAGTGAGCTGGGGGTCTGCCTCTTCTCTCGTGTCATTAGTGATAGGACCAGAGGGAATGGTTTCAAGCTACGGCAGGGGAGATTCAAGCTGGACATTAGGAAGTATTACTTCTCAGAAAGGGTGGTCAGGCACTGGAATGGACTGCCCAGGGAGGCGGTGGAGTCACCGAACCTGGGTGTGTCCAAGGATAGACTGGATGTTGTGTTGAGGGACATGGTTTAGTGGGAGCTATTGATAATAGGTGAACGGTTGGACTGGATGATCTTTTAGGTCTTTTCCAACCTTGGTGATTCTATGATTCTATGATTCTAAGAAATTGGAGTGAAGTTAGGTTGCTGTTTTCATGTGAGTCACTCTGTTTTCACTGTGACTTGTCCATACATCATGTGATAGTATTCTTGGAAACAAACCCAGCAGGTTTCTTGGAATACCTGAAGACAAATCCTTCCATCTTGGCAACTTAAACTATAGATACCAGCTCAGGGATCTTCAGATCAGTTTCAAAACTTTGTCTTTGGCCTTTGAAGTTAGGAAAGAACAGTCTGAGCCAGTACTCTGAAGAACACAGAAAAGAAAATTCATCATAAAATAGGTGGCAATAGAGGGGTAAATTTGGGGGGAAAAAAAAAAATCGAGTGTCCTGTCAATATAGTTGAATTTATTGGTGAGTGGTTAGAATGAAAGGCCTTTGAGACAGAAGAGTCCTGTGACAAAGGTGGGTTTTTTCAGTGCAAGAGTTCCTATCATATAATGTTCAGTAATGTTGAATTTTCTTCATTAGAGATAATAACAGCTCTAGATTTAATCACTGTGTCTGACAGCAGATGTTGGTACCACTGTGACAGCTGTTTGCTAATTAAGTGGTTCTCTTCATTGGCTTTCTGAGAGACCTGCTTCATATTCCAGCTAGGAACATTTACAGAGGAAATTAAAGTTGAAAATAACATTCTATGAGTAGTATAGACTTGGTTTGGCTAAATTTTTCCTTTTCTCATCTTTTAACTTTCATTGGTGAAGTAGTGGCAATTGAAGTCTAGCAGTATGTCTGCATGTTTCGAAAAGATTTCAGATCACAGACTGATTGATGAATGGGATGCAGTATCATCTGAGACAAAAGAAATTAGGAGGTAGTGGTAACTAAGGCTGAGATTTGATTTAAAATTTTCCTTTCTATACCTGTCTCTTCTGTACTGCTATGTATTTTGCTCAAAAGTTACATCTCTGTCTTAAGGTCATTGTTTTTTATAATGTTTAATGCTCAGAGTCACGAGTTGTTTGATGGTATTGGGATTGCAGAGAGGTGACCTGCAGAAAGTCTGATCTGAGATGTGGTGAGTTATATACTGTACCCACAAAGCAGACATTAGCTGTCACTTGCTATCCATGGTGTGGCTTGCTACAGCTCTTCAGATCCTGGGTTTGAATTTGTCCTTGCCTTGTTGAGAGAGCAGAGGTTGAATACAGGGTCCTGAGATCTAGTTGAATCATAGCTCAATAGGATTGAAAATTCCCTTACTTCATGACACCTTTGTAATTTGGAATTTCCTGTTTCCCCTCATCCCGGACTTGCTGTATTTTGATCTGTGTGGCAAAGACAAATGCATATCATTTATGAGGAGGAAGCTGAATTCAGTGGCATATCTTCTCTAAAACATTCCAGTGTCAAAACTGCTCAAAACTTGAAAATGCAGCCTCTGTTTCTGTGCTTCTGTGGGAGCTGACTTCTTTAGACACTTGGAACCAGCTTAGGCTGGCAAACACAGTATGATGTTGAGCTGTTTTGAAAATGTGAGCCTACCCTGTTAGTTGAGGAATATGGGATATTTGCACACTTTGGGTCTATGAATGCTGCTTTTTGAAATGACCAGAGGAGTTACTGTAAAAGCAACAAAACTCCTTTTTCTGTTTGCTTCTCTCTCTTTGAGCTAGCACATCCTTTCACACATCTCCCAGAACAGGAAGGATTGCTCTCAAGCTCAGATGTTGCTTACATAGTCTGAATTCACTTTTAAAATTGATCTGGAAATGTATCAGTGGAATTAAAATGAGAAATTTATGATTCACAGACCTTTTGTACCATGGCTTAATGTTTTTTAATGGTGGACAAGCAATGGGCCAAAGCTTTTGATGGTTTCCTGTCAAATATTTGTTTGAAAAGAGACTACTGCTTCTGGTCTGCTGGCTAGTTCTCATAAACCTTTAATGATCTTTGCCAAAATAATTTATATAATGCACTCTAAACAGAATGATGTCATGCACTTCCAGTAACAGAAACACCCACAGTTGGGTGCATTGGTCTGTTTGGTATGCTGTGATATCAATAACTAGTCATATTACTTGAGTTGAACAAAATACAAATAGTTATTAGAGTGTCAAAATGTCTGCCTGTACTACATGTTTGTGGTGAGTGTTCCAATTAGTAGATTTTTAATAAATAATCCAGTGAGGAGTCGGGCTGTTCCTCACTTACTGCAGTTTCCTGGAAAATACTGTAACCAACAGTATCCTGTATAAATATATCACCTCCTAACCCTGCACTTCTTCAGCTTCTGGGAAAACAGGCATCATGTGGTTCCCCAAAAGGATCCTTTAAGCAAAGAAACAGAGCTCCTAGAGCAAAATACTTCTGTGAAACACACTCCCATTGCCTCTTGAAAATTTAAACCAGGCATCTGAGTTGTGTCACTTGAGGAATAGAAAAGGCAAAAATGCAATTTAAGATATATGTGTACCTTAATACCTTGCATTGTACCTGAAAAAATTGAGACCGATGTGGATTTGAGGACACACTTAACATGGGCTACAGCTAAGCAGTTAAACTCATTTTAGAGAGTTAAAGCTGGAGTGATTATGAACTCAGTTTTCTTTTAGTTAGGTTGTGTCGTGTGTGCAACACTAAATGACATGTACTTGGCTGTTTTATGGAATATCTGTGTTCAATTTTTTTAAAGATATGCATCACTGAAATAAAGCAAATAACAATATACATGTTTATGTGTTCCTTCCAGTGTGTAAGTTTAAAGCACATAAAAGATGTGCTGTCCGAGCAACAAATAACTGCAAATGGACTACATTAGCCTCAATTGGAAAAGACATCATTGAAGATGAAGATGGTGTAAGTACTATTCATATTTACACCATTTTCCAAAGCAGTTTCTTCTTTATGAGAAAAAAATAAAAAGAGCTAAGCATAGAAACATTGCCATGTGACCCACTGAAGTTAGTGGTGGGTGACTGTATTCCTGAACACTTTTCAAAGATTAACATGGTATTTAGAACAAAAGTTATATTCTTATCTCACAAGACAGTTTTAGTATCTGTGGGCACTAGATTGCAGCTGTGTTACAAGATTTTAGAGCCCACATGCAGAGAAACTCCGAAGCTGGAGAATTGCTCCGAGAAGTTCCTACTGCTCTTAAGCAAAGGTGGTATTTTACGCTGCTACCATGCTGTTCTGGCAATCTATTCTGTGTCCTCCTTATGGATAGCTGTTCCCCAGGAGGCCTGCTTTAGAATTCACTGACATGTGGAGGGTGCTTTTTACTGATGAAAGCAGGACATTTTAAAATGAGCAGGAGAAATGACAAAAGCTTTTCAGAACATTATTGTGATAGGTAGGTTATTTTTCCAAACACAACTATGTATGTGCCACTGGCGTGAAACTTCTTCCTAGAAGGTTAGTACTAAGTTGCACACCTATGAGGGTGATGAGTTGCCTGTGGTATTACTGGGACAAAGAGTGCACTGAGTAAAGCTTTGCACTATGTTCGGGGACTGCCTTATAGACCTGTGACTTATCAGTCATGGTGACTGAGGGGGTACATAAAGCCCCAGAATTATTCTGAATTTCTGTTACTTTAATTAGTTTGTGTCATGTAGTCAACATTAAGGGAGTGAGTACTTATTTGTGTTACGGAGTCTCTAGATTTGACTGCCCCATTGTTTTGTGGTTAGTTGCTACCATAGTACTGTGAATAGTTGGATGAGATGTGTCTCCCTTCTTCAGCTGTCACATTTTCTGCCTAGCATGTGAAAGACCTCTAGAGTCCAACTTCATAGCTGTTGCCTTGCGAGCATCAGTGTCACTTATCCTGGTCAGCAATACCTGCTTTGATGAAAGGGTAGAGCTATGGGAAATGGTTTAAATCCACCAATATTTGAGAGACAAAAGCCTCTCATTTCTGAGAATTTAACTTATATGATTACTTCTTCACAGATAGCTATGCCTCACCAGTGGTTAGAGGGTAATCTGCCCGTTAGTGCCAAATGCGCAGTCTGCGACAAGACTTGTGGCAGTGTTTTACGCCTGCAAGATTGGAAGTGCCTTTGGTGTAAAGCTATGGTAGGTGCAATGAACCACATCCAAGCACCAAGGATTTTGCCAGCTTTATTGCTCGCCATTTTTTTTATTTTGTCATTACATATCTCCGCTTTTGGATTAAGTAGGAGCAGGCAGCTTGTGCAAACTCAGGTCTCTTAAACGTTTGTAATTTTTCATGTCTGTCACACTTATTTCAGCTAATTTTTCATATGCCCACAGATGCAGCTTTCTTTAGTAGCTGTTGTCATCCAGTGTGTTTTCTCTGCCTTCTCCTAACTGATAACTGAAGGCTCAGATGCCTGCTCTGTATGCTTGATAATCTTGTGTTAATTTCTTGCCTCTTTTATTGTAGATATTGCTGTAATAATATTTTAGTAATATTTAGTAATATTAGTAATATTAATATTTATTACAATTCATTCATATTATTGTAGTAATATTTTTATTACTGAAAAATGTTGACATTTTATTCTTCAGGACACTCTCTGTAGGTTGCTGAGTGAAATTCTATTACATGTTATTTCTCCTCAAAACATAGTTTTCTCTGGATTTGTTTAACTTTTCTAAAAAGATGGGTTTCATATACTAAGCTATAGAAATGTAGAGTCAGCAGGTTTTTTTTATTGTTGAGGCTTTTGGCATATAGTTGTCTGAGACTCTGTGTGTAGGCTGTGGAAACTGATTGGCATCTCCAGAGGTGACCTGAAACTGAGGGGAAGTGCAGCACCTGTTTGAGAGCACCGTGGCCTGTTTTTCCAGTAACTATGGAAGAGGCCTCTGCAACACATTGTTTATGGGACCCACCTTTGGTGGGCTGGTCTGGCTTGGTAGGTGTGCAGGCTTTAGTGCAGATACATCTTCCAGAACATGCGGTTGGACCAGGCACATGCAGAGCTATTGCTCTGTATGTGCAGTGTGCCCGCTGCGCCAGCTCAGATGCTGCCTGCTGGGAACTTGGTTGTCCCTTGCTTGTGGATGGAGATGAGCAATTCCCCTTGAAAGGACGATTCATGTCTGCTGTAGGGGTACTGGAAAATGAAATACTCCAAACTTCTATGCAATGAGTAACAAGCCTTTGAGGTTGAATGCTCTCATGGGTTTTTTTTCTAGTCTGGCACTTCTTCCCTCTACACCTAAGTGTTATATACTACTCTGTTTTCGTTACATAGATACTGTATCAGTTATACTTTCACATTGAAATTCCACTGCAGGGAAATAATTTTTTGTTTCTTTTGTAGGTTCACACTGCCTGTAAAGATCTGTATCCTCGTAAATGTCCACTTGGCCAATGTAAGGTATCGATTATACCTCCAACAGCACTAAACAGTATAGATTCTGATGGTACGTAGTATTGTAGTGTGTTCAGTGGTAGCTCTGGACTTGCAGTGCCTAGAGAGATCTGTGTAAATAAACAAGGCTAAAATCCTTCTGCTGAACAGGTGAATGCAGTCTGAAAATTTAGCAAATAGTGTTGTTTTCTGTGTAGCTTCTTAGAGGATTATTTAACTGAGATGATTTAAAAAATGCTTTTGAAAGGTCTCCCACTACAAATTTTCTCCCATTTTATTTATGACCCTTGGAAACTTTTCAAGTGAATGACCGGAGTCCTCAGAAGAAGTGGGCTGGCATGCATAATTCATTCAATGAGTTCTCAAAGTCTAGATAACTTTGCTCTATGCAGAGGTAAGCTAGCTGAACAGATCAGATCCAACAGCTACTTTATCAGGCTTCTTAGAGGAATCGCTTCCATAGCCTCTCTAATTTTCTTTTAAATATAAGCAGCGTAAGAATCCTGCAACACACTGATAAAAAAACCCAGCAAATGTTCAAAATTCAAAGGTGCTCTTTGGTGGCTCAGGACAGGGATGTGTGAGCAGTGGGAGGCTGCACTTAAAGGGAAGGAGTGGATTTAATAAGGAGTATCATGGAATCGAACTGCTTTAATTTTGTAGGTTGTGTTGATGGCAAATAAAGACCAACGCCTTTAACACAATTTAATGAATTTTATTGTATTAAGTTAGTGATTGTACATATTCACTCTTTCCTATTTAATTCCACGTGTCTCAGACCAGAGTGTCATGCTGCTATTTATTATTCATGCTTGGAAGATTGTTCTATATGTTCAATTATTTTTTGTGGCATTTAAATAAATTAATCAAAACTTATTTTAAATAATGCATTATGATAATGCAGAATTAAATTAGCATCCTTTGATGCCAATTTTTTATCTGTAGCTTTAGTATTTTTTTTAGGCAATGAAAAACAGCATAGTTACTTTACTATTGCTTGAAACAAATGTTAAAATCTATACCTGTGAAGTCTGATCTTGAAGTACTGCTGAGAAACCACTACTTCCATGGAGTGGTCATGTTAGTGACAACAGTGTCTGTTAGTACTATTTACTAAGGCCCTTACAGAAAGCCTGCTGTAATCAGTTAAGACCTGCATTGACTTTAATAAGCTTTGGATCACAATGGAAGGTCTGTTGTCTCATGGTTCTATTGTAATTAATAGTATAACTTCAGCCTGAGAAAGAAGTTCTACATGAAGTCTACAACTGGGTACAGAAACTTTTCAAATCTGTGCATAGGCTTAGAAAGCTCATATGGACATGGATGATCCAGTTCAAAATCAGATTAAAAAACAAACACTTGTAACTGAAATATATATTTAATTATGTGATAATCTGTGATAATTATGTGATAATCACACATAAACCTGTGAAGATGCAATTTGGGAAGTATTCTAAAAGGTTAACATTCACTGTGGAAAAACAATAAAGCTATTGTCTTCAGGATTTTACTAAATCTAGGCACTTAAGATACCAGAGAGGAAAAAATGAACTTGAGCAATTATAGTCCAACAGTCAGTTTAGCATTTACATTATGCATGACAAAATGTATTCCTTTTGTCCTTCATTTCTTTCTTCCTCTTTCCCATGATTTCTTTTTGTGTTGTTCATATTAGAAAGTCTTATTTATTTCATTCTTTCTAACTATGTTCACAGGTTTCTGGAAAGCCACATGCCCGCCATCCTGTGCCAGTCCTCTTTTAGTTTTTGTTAACTCAAAGAGTGGAGACAATCAGGGAGTAAAGTTTCTTCGTCGATTCAAACAGTCGTTAAATCCAGCTCAGGTGTTCGATTTAATGAATGGAGGACCTCACTTAGGGTAATGACCTTGGAAATCTTGAGTAATCCTTTCTGCAAGGGAATTTAGTGCAAAGTATAGTGTTGTGTTGTCCCCTTGTTGCTATAATTCTATCACCAATGTCTGCTGTGACTTCCTAATTAGAATTTAGTAGATAACAGAATTTCAAGATGAATTCTGATGGTGAAGGGATTGTAGGAAAATATTTTCTTTCTAGAAAAACTAGAACATTCAAAACCAAAACCCATCAGCCCAAGTTTTTGTAGGTTTTTGGCTATCTTTGACTTCTGTTAACTGGTAAGGTTCAAAACCATTAGAATTGTTTACGTGCTTGCCTGAATCAGAGCCTTTATGCACAGTTACCTGGGTGATTTTCTTCCATTTCATATGTATAATTCAGATATTCCCATGACTTTGTTGTGAATAGCTATGGAGTAAAACTGTTGTCTAAATGTACTCTGTATCTTTTTGAATTCTGAACGCAAATGTCAGTGGGGGAGTCTGCAGTGGGTAATGGATTAATACACTGATACATTTCTCGTTGGAGAACTACATTCAAAATATGGTTTTAGGAAATAGATGCAAATGGTCAAGAAATTAAGCATTTCCCAAAATCTGGAGCAAAACCAGAATTAAAACCATCAGGAATTCTACAAAATTTAAGGGTTGATTGTTGGAGAGATAAGGATGAAATCTGCATGGCGGTGGCCACCACCCAAGCATCTTTGCACATTCATAAAGATTAAATTCATGCTTATTTTTCAGTTGCCTAACTTAATTCTGCTCAGATGTAGGATTGTGGTTAAATGGCCTATTAATATCAGTTACAGCAACTAGAAACACTAATTTTTGTACCAATGCAGAATTATGCTTGCATGATAAAAATTTAGAGGAAACAAATGCACCAAAATTCAGTTCAAACAGTGAGCAAATAATACAAATATAATGGAATACAGATGTAGGTTTTTATAGTTTGTGCTGTGTTATGGACGTGTTATATTAACTCTTTCAGTTCTAATATTCTTTTCATTATAAAATTGATTTAAATCTGAATTTAATCAAAGTCCCTTTTGGCTAACATTTTGTACATATAATGATGGATAAAAGTAAAGAAGGTTCATCTCAGTTGGAGAGATAGTCTTTGAGAGATGACAGTCTGAAAAAATACGTCTGTCTGTTTGCAAGTTCTCTTGCTTCATCTAGTTGTACCTACCAGCAGTATGGTTTGCGAGGCTCACTTTGATTTTGCACAGTAATCTTAGGTCAGATTAGTTGCTTTTAAATATTTTTTCCCAATTTCAAAGAAAGATCCGTAGCAGTTATTCTATCAGGTTGTGCTGATGTCTTCTTTTTTCTAGTTGATCTAAAAAGCAGAGTTGGATTCTTTGAGATAGCGTATTTCTAGAGGTTTTTCAGAGGATAAATTGTTATCAATGTTTTTTTCCTTAAATATCTGCATATTTTGTTCTCAATAGATACCTGCATATCCTATACAAGTGACAGTATGTATCATATACAAGTGTCATTATTTTCTTTATAAAAAATATAAATGCTTCAAAAAATGTGGTCTTAATATGTTGCTTTTTCAAAATAGTTCTGAGGCTATATATATATATTCTGGAAAATAACATGCATTAAAAATAAACATCTTTATTTTTATTATTTTAAGAGTTNTGACTTTAATAAGCTTTGGATCACAATGGAAGGTCTGTTGTCTCATGGTTCTATTGTAATTAATAGTATAACTTCAGCCTGAGAAAGAAGTTCTACATGAAGTCTACAACTGGGTACAGAAACTTTTCAAATCTGTGCATAGGCTTAGAAAGCTCATATGGACGTGGATGATCCAGTTCAAAATCAGATTAAAAAACAAACACTTGTAACTGAAATATATATTTAATTATGTGATAATCTGTGATAATTATGTGATAATCACACATAAACCTGTGAAGATGCAATTTGGGAAGTATTCTAAAAGGTTAACATTCACTGTGGAAAAACAATAAAGCTATTGTCTTCAGGATTTTACTAAATATAGGCACTTAAGATACCAGAGAGGAAAAAATGAACTTGAGCAATTATAGTCCAACAGTCAGTTTAGCATTTACATTATGCATGACAAAATGTATTCCTTTTGTCCTTCATTTCTTTCTTCCTCTTTCCCATGATTTCTTTTTGTGTTGTTCATATTAGAAAGTCTTATTTATTTCATTCTTTCTAACTATGTTCACAGGTTTCTGGAAAGCCACATGCCCGCCATCCTGTGCCAGTCCTCTTTTAGTTTTTGTTAACTCAAAGAGTGGAGACAATCAGGGAGTAAAGTTTCTTCGTCGATTCAAACAGTCGTTAAATCCAGCTCAGGTGTTCGATTTAATGAATGGAGGACCTCACTTAGGGTAATGACCTTGGAAATCTTGAGTAATCCTTTCTGCAAGGGAATTTAGTGCAAAGTATAGTGTTGTGTTGTCCCCTTGTTGCTATAATTCTATCACCAATGTCTGCTGTGACTTCCTAATTAGAATTTAGTAGATAACAGAATTTCAAGATGAATTCTGATGGTGAAGGGATTGTAGGAAAATATTTTCTTTCTAGAAAAACTAGAACATTCAAAACCAAAACCCATAAGCCCAAGTTTTTGTAGGTTTTTGGCTATCTTTGACTTCTGTTAACTGGTAAGGTTCAAAACCATTAGAATTGTTTACGTGCTTGCCTGAATCAGAGCCTTTATGCACAGTTACCTGGGTGATTTTCTTCCATTTCATATGTATAATTCAGATATTCCCATGACTTTGTTGTGAATAGCTATGGAGTAAAACTGTTGTCTAAATGTACTCTGTATCTTTTTGAATTCTGAACGCAAATGTCAGTGGGGGAGTCTGCAGTGGGTAATGGATTAATACACTGATACATTTCTCGTTGGAGAACTACATTCAAAATATGGTTTTAGGAAATAGATGCAAATGGTCAAGAAATTAAGCATTTCCCAAAATCTGGAGCAAAACCAGAATTAAAACCATCAGGAATTCTACAAAATTTAAGGGTTGATTGTTGGAGAGATAAGGATGAAATCTGCATGGCGGTGGCCACCACCCAAGCATCTTTGCACATTCATAAAGATTAAATTCATGCTTATTTTTCAGTTGCCTAACTTAATTCTGCTCAGATGTAGGATTGTGGTTAAATGGCCTATTAATATCAGTTACAGCAACTAGAAACACTAATTTTTGTACCAATGCAGAATTATGCTTGCATGATAAAAATTTAGAGGAAACAAATGCACCAAAATTCAGTTCAAACAGTGAGCAAATAATACAAATATAATGGAATACAGATGTAGGTTTTTATAGTTTGTGCTGTGTTATGGACGTGTTATATTAACTCTTTCAGTTCTAATATTCTTTTCATTATAAAATTGATTTAAATCTGAATTTAATCAAAGTCCCTTTTGGCTAACATTTTGTACATATAATGACGGATAAAAGTAAAGAAGGTTCATCTCAGTTGGAGAGATAGTCTTTGAGAGATGACAGTCTGAAAAAATACGTCTGTCTGTTTGCAAGTTCTCTTGCTTCATCTAGTTGTACCTACCAGCAGTATGGTTTGCGAGGCTCACTTTGATTTTGCACAGTAATCTTAGGTCAGATTAGTTGCTTTTAAATATTTTTTCCCAATTTCAAAGAAAGATCCGTAGCAGTTATTCTATCAGGTTGTGCTGATGTCTTCTTTTTTCTAGTTGATCTAAAAAGCAGAGTTGGATTCTTTGAGATAGCGTATTTCTAGAGGTTTTTCAGAGGATAAATTGTTATCAATGTTTTTTTCCTTAAATATCTGCATATTTTGTTCTCAATAGATACCTGCATATCCTATACAAGTGACAGTATGTATCATATACAAGTGTCATTATTTTCTTTATAAAAAATATAAATGCTTCAAAAAATGTGGTCTTAATATGTTGCTTTTTCAAAATAGTTCTGAGGCTATATATATATATTCTGGAAAATAACATGCATTAAAAATAAACATCTTTATTTTTATTATTTTAAGAGTTTCTACCTTCCAATTATTTTTTTTTTGTTTTAAATCACTGTTGTTTCTGCCTCCTTGCTGTTTCTTCACATTTCATTCCCTTTTCCTCTATGTCTCATCTTTCTGCTTGTTCTGTCTCTCTCGTCCTCCTTTTCTGTATTGCCCAACTGTTGTATCCTGTAGGTGTTAAAAGTCAGAGAACAGGAGGAAGAGCCATAGGAAGTCAAAGCAGGATATGACTTTAAGGATTTAATATGAAACACTAGTAGTATTTGTTTTATATTGTGATCACCTTATTTGTAATAATTGCCTCCAAGTGTCCTTGCATTTGGTTAGTCACGTGTTGGCAAAAACCTGCCCGTATTGTGGAGCGCATCCTGTCATTGTGTCTTAACCTCCTCTCGTGAAAAATTCCCTGTGGTGCCTTGAGCTTCTGGCTGAAGTGGGAAGTATAGAGCAGTTGCAATTTGATAGCTTAGAATTTTTGAAAAAATATTAATTAAATTAATAAAATACTATTAATAAAATCCTGAAAACAATATCAAGGGAATTTTTTTAAAGTNTGTAACGATTGCTAATGAATGTAACTGTGCTCTCACTAGTGTACGTAACTGGCTCTAACAGGCTGCGTTTTCTGTGCAGTTTGCGGTTATTTCAGAAGTTTGACAACTTCAGAATTCTTGTGTGTGGTGGCGACGGAAGTGTGGGTTGGGTCTTGTCAGAAATTGATAAGCTCAGCTTGCACAAACAGGCAAGTGTGTATACTTACGTTCCTTGACTATTCTGACTAGACTTAATTTTCTATACCTACTTTTTGTTGACTAGGTTCTTTGTCAGATGTCTGTATATGGGCCAAACTCAATAGTTACTGTTAAATTAAAATTTTTACTGATGTAAACAGGACAAGTTGTATTGCCATTACGGAATTTGGTTTGCAAGCTTTAGACATCAGTCATATAGTTAACTTTTGTTGCTTGAAATGAGAAGCATTTGTAATAGTTTGTACTTTTTCTTTCTGGTTTTCAATAGTAGATTTGCTCCTGTGTTGTGTTTCAGTGTCAGTTAGGAGTGTTACCCCTTGGTACTGGAAATGACCTTGCTCGTGTCCTTGGTTGGGGTGGATCCTGTGATGATGACACACAACTTCCTCAGATTTTGGAGAAACTAGAACGAGCCAGCACAAAAATGTTAGACAGGTAAACCTAAATGTGCATATCCATGATTTACCGTGAGATTCAAATGGTATTTGTTTGGGTTTCTGATGGGCTAAATCTGTCTTAGAGACTTAATGTTCAGTGGTTTTGGTTTTTAGATTGCAGATCATCATCATGAGGGAAGCTGAGATAGTAATGGGGACAGTTCTTCAACATCCTTTTTAAACTGAAGAGTCAGAGGGGGGAGCGGCTCATAAAACTAGGAAGTATGTTGTCCAAAGATGAACAAAAAGAGATAGTTTATTGCATAACTGATGAAGCTACATAACTGCTTCTTACAATAAGTTGTAAGTGTTAAGAAATTGTATAGATTCAAAACCATTTCGGGCAATTTTTTAGACTTTGTGCACGCTATTAGATACCATTACAGGTAGCATTTTTATTTGTGAAACACCTGAGAAATCTGTCTTGGATGTGAGGAGAATTCGCATCATGTGCTTTCACCCTTCATATAATTTCCTGAGGCATCGGCTGGGCTAAGTGGATCTTTGGCTTTGGATAATTCCCTTTGAGGTATTTTATGAGTCAAAACCAAGAGATCTTCCCACTCCTTGTTTTGTGCGTTTCCATCCACAAAGCAAAGGAGCAATCCTAATTTAAAAATGTCAGAGAAGGTGGTGGTCATGTCATTCCAATGAAGGTGTAACACTTCGTTCTTGAGAGGAGTATTTCTTACTCAGTTCTTTTCTCTCATGGGTGTTTCTGTTCTTGCTTTAGTTGCAACCACTTGAATGTGATCAAAGAGGATTTTATCTTGGGGGTTTTTTAATGAAATAGAGAAACAAGTCTTTTTTTATTTTAAGCTTTTCTACAGACTACTTGATCGTTTTACAATAAAGTATACAGAGAAATGCGTTTTACTGATCCTTAGAAATAATTGCTGGCTTGGGCATTCTGAAAGATTCATAGATTAAATCATGTCTGTCTTTTTCTGTACTGACAAAAAAGTTTAGTTTAATTTTTTACTCTAATTTCAGTAGACTTGCTCCCAAGAGCATCTACAATGATTGCTTGTTCTTTTCAGCAGGCTTTGAAGGATGTTGCTATTAGCAGTTTCATACTATTTATGCTGTAGAGTACTGTCCTTTACCAGGGCAAAAATACATATATGTCAATGAAGATAGTTCACCATTTGCTTTGTTCTCATGCCTAGTTAAGATGAAAAGCTAATGTTACCTTGGAGCTTTTTCTCTAGGAAGACATATATTTTCCTTTGACTTCTGTAATTAGTTTTCACAAATTCTTTTGTACTGTGAATGATTTGCTGGAAAATCTGTGTTGCTTGCATTGAGTGTGCCATGCGTGCTCATAAATAAGGCTCATCATCAAATCACTAACAAAATACCTGCACAATAAAACAAATTATTACCTTTAGTCTCAATTATTTTACCCATATTCAGTTAGCATACAATTAAAAACTTTGGTGGTTGTTTTTTTAACAAGTTATTCCATGGTGTGACAATGAATTTTATTTTTTGTTGATATGTTGGAGGAAAGACAGAACTAATAATCTGAAAACTTAAAAGCTGTTGTTTCTTGTAGGTGGAGTATAATGTCATATGAACTGAAATTACCAGCAAAGTCTTCTATTCTTCCAGTGACTGCAGAAGAGTCGGAGGAATGCCAGGTGAGCTTTTACTTTTGTTTTGTTGCTTCATATACTAAACTTTGAGCTTTTGGGCTGACAATATTTAACTGAAGCACTTGCGTGAAAAATAGAAACTGTGATCTGCTAACTGAACTGAGTTAATATTTTTTCATGGTGTATGTCTCAAATAAGAGTTTCCAGTTCATTCATTTTTGGCAAATAATACAGAAGGTCAGGAGTCTTCAGCAGAGCACTCAGAAAAATTTATTCCTGGAAAAAAAATTTCAATATATAGGCTAATATGTAAGATAGATATATACACATAGGATATGCTATTTTATTTGTAAGAATATAATATAGTATTTTATGCTTATATGCTATAAGAATCTTATATCTTCTATGTAATTATTTAATATAAGAATATTCATGTGTTATTTTATATAATAATATGTAATAATGCTACACATACTATAATAATATATAAAAATATGTGAACATGTATTTTTATACATTTATATAAAAGCAAAATGTTTGCTATCTTGAGTTTGGAATAAGC
>VZTO01018841.1:84104-115617 GCA_013400615.1 Syrrhaptes paradoxus
AAAGAACATGGTAGTATTTTTAATTGATTTAGATAAATAAACGTTGAAGGGAAAATGCAGGAGATGGGATGAACAGTCTTTTGGAATGTATTTACAAAGCTGAGAAGGTATTTGTTGGGGAGAGAAGTGCCTGCATTTAATCCAGTGGTTACCCTCGTCTTTCTATATGAACCTGAGCAGCAACTAGCACCTGGGTAATGGTGGCAATAACATGTCTCGGTCATAGGCATTTTAGGGTTACATTATAGGAATTTCTGTCAGTCATTTCTATTGAAAGGGTTTCAAACTGTGTGAAACAGGCGTATTTGTTCATTGTATTGACAATGCAACTCTGATGTTTCAGCTGGGAACTTACCTTGAGGCAGTTATTGGAATGGAGAGGATGAAATTTAAGTCTTCTGTATGAAGTGGAACAGTGTAAAGTGGGAAAGAATATAATAGAATCTGGACCATTGAAGTCTCCTGAGAAGTGGCTGTACTAAGGTCACTGCCTCTATTTGGCTAAGCCACAGCAGAAATTTTAACAAAAGTCTCCAATATCCTAGAGCTCCTTCCCATGAAAAATTTCTGGTGTTGTTGTCCCAAATAAAGGTCGTTAGTCCACCTAGTTCCTTACAGCTATTGCAAGCTACTTGTTCCAAGCTTTCCAAGGTGTAGAGCCCCCTACCTGCTCTATCCTTGGTTGGATGGACTTTATCAGCTGCTGCTGTATGAGTGCTTCTGCCTTTCTGTAGGAGCCTCATTCTGTCCTCACCGTGGGGCTCTGCAGGTTGTTCTCCAAAAAAAATGAAGACAGCATTTATGTGTGGGTAGCCCATGCTGGATTTTAAAATGCAACAGAAAGAACCCAGTTGTATTATTTATATCAAGATTGTACAAAGCAATTAGAATATGCAGTGATCTGAGTTTAAAACAACTTGCTTGGCAGGTAGCATTTCCATAAAGTAATGGCACATTTTGTAGCTAAGCTTTCCTTTTGGCTATTCAGTGTTCAGATACCATGCATAAAATGATATTTAGAGAATAGTTGTCTCCTGAAATAGCATAGTACTAATTCCCACATTCAAATGACTGATAGAATAAAATCTCTCATTTGTGTGTCCTTTATAAAATCTGCCAATGAATGGCTGCAGTGGAAGAAGGAAGGATGATTTGTTTATACAGCACCCTCACATCCTCCATTGCTTGGTTTTGTCACCAAGCCAGAGGTCATGTTTGGACATTTCCCATCACACATGTCAATACTGCATTTTGTGTTGAGTGGTAATTCATGTGCCAGGGTTATTCAAGAGTCTCAAGCTGTGTAGTAATTTTAGGAAAGCTGCATCTCCTTATGGGTGGAAATTTCAGTTTTTGCCATATTACCGAAGTGGACAGTTATGCACTGCAGGTGAGGTCTTGAGATAATCTGTGACTCATGAAGAAACAGTGATAGCTGTTGGATAGGAAAAGCCATACTGTAGATATTTGGTGAGCAACTTCCTGTGGCAAAAGCAGTTGTCAGCAAGGCTGTTTGGGATTTGCATCTCCTTCTGTTGCCATAACCCACACCAAGATCTTCCAGCGGTGTTGTCCTCCTGAGGCTCTGCTCTGAAGCTGGTGCCTGTGTCAGTAGCTCCGACCATAGAAATACTTCATTAGTTTCTTGGGGCTTCTGTTAATTCAGAAGCTCACATTTCCTTTTCTCCAGGAATGGATTTCGGATTTTCTCCAGTGATTGTCTCTTCCTTGACCCCTCTACTTTTGCCTTCGTTATAGGAGTCACTGCTTCTTAGCTGCCCATTTGCAATAGTAGCTCATAGAGGATGCTGGACCTACAGATCGCCCAATCCTACTGTCATAAATATATAAGAAAATAAAAATATACACATATGTATACCCATATGTATAAATAGATATAAACCCCTTGCTTCTTGGTGATACAATTTCTGCATTTATGTGAGAGTTGTACTATTCTACATATATAGTTTAGTGAGTTAGGTGGTGTTGGGTTGGACTTGATGATTCTTGAGGTCTTTTCCAACCTTAATGATTCTATGATTCTATATATCTGATATGGGTGAAATAGAGTGCATATTAATGCTGTCCGTGGAAGATAAGTGTTTAGGGAGAAAGCATGAAACATGAATTCAATTATCTGCAGTGAAACATCAGTTTTACTCATTAGGGCTCTGTTGTTTTTATCAGAGCATGAACAGCAAAAGTTTATCTTTATTGCAGTTATTCCCATGAGTCTCATCTGTCAAATAAAGAGCAGCTGCTCTGTCGATTTTCCTATTTAATATAACTGCCTTGTTCCCAAGTAGAGAGAGAAAAGACTGTGTGAATAGCACTGTGAATTTTTCAGTAGCATTATGAAAAATGAATGTTAATTTTGTTCTGAATATTATATTTTTACCCTCTGAGGATCTTCCTGGTCATTTGATGAAGATAATATTTTTCCATATGTTAATTACCTTAATCTAAATATTTAATAACTCTTGTTAGATATCACTTGCCATTTTTATTCCTTTTCATTTTTTAACATTATTACAGTGCTTTGTCATGCACATATACATGCTATTGTGTTGTATTTTTATCATATAGCGTTTTGTGATAACTGCTAAGGATGTTATACAGATGTTAAAGTCAGAAGGAGCTGTTAGTCCACTCGGTCAGACCTTTCATAGAAAAGTCCAGAAATTTTAATGTCTAACGATTTCTGTTTGACCTAAGCAAGTCGTCCAGAAAGGTGTATAATCTTATTCCTGGGATATAAGAGAGTGAAGAATTTGCCATTTCATTGTCTGTTCGGTGCTAGATGATCATCAGTTACAAAAAAGTGACTGCCCAAATCCAGGCCTGAGTTGATTTGAGCACAATTTCTAAACCCTAGTTCTTGCTATTGTCTTTGTCTCTAGATTTTCCCACTGTGTTTTCTTTCCATTAGTGTCTTCATACATTACACCCACCCATGAGTTATCATGACTGTCATGAACTGATCTGTCCCCCTCCTGCCACAAAAGAGAGTACATTTTATCCTTCCCACCACATTCCTGATGGTGTTTTTCTTCTGCTTTCTTGGTGCTAGTCCTAATCATTCTATTTTTGCTGAATTATTTTTCAGGTTTTGAGAGTAATCTATCAAATCACTTTGAAATAATTTCATTTTTTCTTCTCAGCTTCTTCTGATGGTCAAGGTAGAAGTTGTCCTAAGCTGAACTAGTTTTAATATCTGAGCAGAGGTAGCTGAGAAATGTCTGTTTATGGTCATCTGGTGTGCAAAAGCTTTTTACATGCACATGGAAGTGCTATAGCAAAGCATTTGGTAATACACAGACTTTCTTCCCTGTGGCACCAATTTCTGGCTATGTGTGACAGGGCTGAATTTCACAAAGATTAACTTCCCCAGGCTAAAGCAGGCACTGGCATATTCTTTCAGTCAGCATGAAACAAGTTCTGCCAGGAAAGTAAATTACAGCACCTGAGGTCAGCCCTCTGAAAAGCATATCCTTCTTCATCACCTCCAGAGGCAGCCCCAGGGATAACTGGTCTCACTGAGCTACCAGTAACTCTTTGTGAACACCAAGATGTCAGAGTTTTGTCTGATGTTTTCAGAAACCCGATGTGGGCAGGGGCCCATTTTAGCTGCTTGAAGCAAATAGTGTGGCTGTTAATCAGGTATTTCCATGGCCTAGGGTTAGAATAGCTTTCTATATTAAAATTGTTATAAATAATAATATACTATATAATATAGGTATATTTATATGCAAATATAGATAGAATTTAAGTTTAAATTCATGTTACTTCATTAACACATTTATCAGAATACTAGAGCATTAAATGCTATTTCATTTTAAGGTGGATATAATGCAGCTTTTGCTAGTAGCTTGAAGCATAAGTTGGGAACTCCTCATGTTGAATGACATGCACATTTGTTCATTTTAATTTGAGCTTCTTGTTCTGAGTTTTGTTTCCTGTATTTAGAAGAAAAACTGGTGTAAAGGGGTGTCACAGAATGGTAACAGATTAAATTATTGCTTTTCGAATATTTTCAGGGCTGTCAAAACTATTTATTTGGTAATATCATAATAGGTCTAATTAGTGCTCTTACTTTTTCTTCTTCTGCACAGTTAAAACTGCACCAAGATCTCCAGATCGACGTACAAGCCGAGGTATCCATTCTCAGACAGGCTCTTTCTCTGCTCCAGCTTTGGCTGCAAGCAAGGAAAACCTCCCAGTGCTTAACACTAGGATTATCTGCCCAGGTAATTATGATTTTAAAATCTGTTGTTCCTTACACAAATTTAATATTGCCTTCTGTTCCCCTGCTTGCTGTCAAATAATGATTTTTACTTCATGCCAGGAGCTCTTGTTTGAACCAACATACACATCTTTGTGTTGTATCATATAGTAGGGAATGCAAAATAATGTAGAAGTTTCCTGATCATTTAGCGTAACACTAAATGTAGCAGAAATGTTGTGTCTGATTCTGGAGGATAAAAAATCAAATTCAGGATCTTAGAATAATGGAATCACAGAGTGGCTTGGGTTGGAAGGGACCTCTAAAAATCATCTAGTCCAAACCTCTGCCATGGGCAGGAACATCTTTCACTAGACCAGGTTGCTCAAAGCTGCATCCAGCCTGGCCTTGAACACTTCCAATGACAACTCTGGGCAACCTGTGCCAGTGTCTCACTACTCTCATCATAAAACATTTCTGCTTTATGCCCAATCTAAACCTACTTTCTTTCAGTTTAAAACCATTGCCCCTTATCCTCTCACTACAGGCTCCAGTGAAAAGTCTCTCATTCTTTCTTATAAGCCCTCTCCATATTTCAAAAGACCACAATAAGGTCTCCCTGGAGCCTTCTTTTCTCCAAGCTGAAAAAACTGTAACTCTCTCAGCCTTTTTTTGTCGGAGAGGGGTTCCAGCCCACTGACCAGTTTTGTGGTTACCCTCTGGACCCACTTCAGCAGGTTTGTGACTTTCTTGTGCTGGCAACCCCAGAGCTGGATGCAGTACTCCAGGTGGGGTCTCACCAGAGTGGAACAGAGAGGGAGGATCATCTCCCTCAAACTGCTGGTCATGCTTCTTTTGATGCAGCCCAGGATATGGTTGGCTTTCTGGGCTGCAAGCACACATTGCTGGCTCATGTCCAATTTTTCGTCCACCAGTATCTCCAAGTCCTTTTATCATTCATGCTAAAGAATGGAGGCTATGAAGGAGCTGAGGGACAGAGCTGTATAAGATTCAACCCTCTGAATAAGACGTGTCTGTAGACACCTCTTAGCAAATGGATAACTGAAAAATGGATAACTGACAAAGCTGCCATGCAGTAAGAACAGTTGAGAAAAATCTCTTCTTATCAAAATGCAATTAATACTAGGAAGCACCAGTAAAACACTGTTTTATTTAACTTCATTGGTTTAGTTAAAACATAATGGAACTGAGCTTGCATTTTTCTTTAGGTCAATTTAAGTGAAAGCTTTTAGAAAGTACTTTTCTTTGCTTGCACGCATTGCATAGAGTGTACCTTGATGTTAGTCAAGGTAGGCATGGCAAGGCTATGGCCTTTCCACAAGTTAACTTAAACTATGACTCTTCCAGTTGTAAAAATGGTGAGGGTATTCTTTAAGAATATTTCCAAAAGAAAGGACCAAAGGAAAATCAGGGACAGTTTTGAGAAAATCATCCACCTGGACTTGTGCAAAGCATTTGACACTGTCCCACATTACATCTTTGTCTCTAAATTGGAGAGACATGGATTGGATGGATGGACCACTCGCTGGATAAGGAATTGGCTGGACGGTCACACTCAAAAGAGTTGCAGTCAACAGCTCGATGTCCAAGTGGAGACTGGTGATGAGTGGCATTCCGCAGGGGTCGGTATGGGGACTGGTGTTGTTTAGCATCTTTGTTAGCGACATGGACAGTGGGATGGAGTGCACCCTCAGCAAGTTTGCCAACGACACCAAGCTGTGTGGTGCAGTTGACACGCTGGAGGGAAGGGATGCCATCCAGAGGGACCTTGACAGGCTTGAGAGGTGGGCCTGTGCAAGCCTCGTGAAGTTGAACAAGGCCAAGTGCAAGGTCCTGCATGTGGATTGTGGCAACCCCAAACACAAATACAGACTGGAAGGTGAATGGAGGGAGAGCAGCCCTGTGGAGAAGGATTTGGGGGTGTTGGTTGATGAGAAGCTGAACATGAGCTGGCAGAGTGCACTTGCAGCCCAGAAAGCCAACGATGTCCTGGGCTGCATCAAAAGAAGCATTAGCAGCAGGTTGAGGGAGGTGATTCTTTCTCTCTGCTCTGCTTTCATGAGACCCCACCTGGAGTACTGTGTTCAGATGTGGAGCTCTTAGCACAGGAAAGACACAGACCTGTTGGAGTGAGTCTAGAGGAGAGCCACTAAGATGGTCAGAGGGCTGGAGTACCTCCCATACGAGGACAGGGTTGAGAGAGTTGGGGTTGGTCAGCATGGCGAAGAGAAGGCTCCAGGGAGACCTTATAGTGGCCTTCCAGTACCTGAAGGGGGCTTATAGGAGAGATGGAGGCACTCTTTGTCAGGGAGCGTAGTGATAGGAAGAGGGGTAACAGTTTTAAGCTGAAAGAGGGTAGATTTAGATTAGATATTAAGAAGAAATTTTTCACTGTGAGGGTGATGAGGCGCTGGAACAGGTTGCCCAGAGAAGCTGTGGATGCCCCACCCCTGGAGGTGTTCAAGGCCAGGCTGGATGGGACTTTTAGCAACCTGGTCTAGTGGAGGGTGTCCCTGCCCATGGCAGGGGGGTTGGAACTTGATGATCTTTAAGGTCCTTTCCAACCCAAACCATTCTATGATTCCATGAGATTAAGTTTAAATAAAATGCTCTAGTAGTCTTTTTGGATGGTAGGTCATCCATTTGGTTACTATGCCAGCCGGTGAGTGTTGGCCTGAAATCCTGAATTTTCATTGTTTTTTCTTTCTCAATGGTGGTACCTGAAGAGTCACCCACTGCGCTGCAGCATAGCTGCCTTTCTGCTGAAGGGAGCCAGAGACCTAAAAAAATTACCAGTATATATAAAAACTGAGATAGAAACATAGTCATTCCCTATAAGGATTTAATGAATGTTTTGTCTCTCAGTGTGTAGCTTATATTATGGCAATATGTTTCTCTGTGTATCAAATACAAACTTTATTTGATATAATTCTCTTGGTTTTGTTTTTGTTTTGTTTGTTTGTTTGTTTTAAATCAGGTTTGAGGGCTGGTCTAGCTGCTTCTATTGCAGGAAGTTCAATTATTAGCAAAATGTTGCTAGCAAACATTGATCCATTTGGTGCTACGCCGTTTATTGACCCGGATCCAGATTCACTGTAAGAAGTTGTTTTATTTCCAAATTTACTGTCTTGCTTTGGTTTGTTTCTCTTTAAAAAAAAAAAAAAACTTTTTTGTAATTTTTTTTTTTTCATTATGAAGTTCTGGTTTGCTGTCATTGGGCACTAGACCTCAAGGTCTGAAAGCAGGTTGGATTGTACTGTTTTAGTTATGAGTAGTGCAGAATTGTCTTGCAACAGCAGAAATAATAGGAGACATTTGCTCACTTACTCCTTGTCCTCTGGCTCTGAGAGGAGGGGGACAGTAGCTGCCAGTCTGAACACAAGTTCAGCCGCCAGCAAGATGTTGAAGCAGTTCTGGGCACTTCCTAGTGGAGGAAGAAGAGTGTCCCTCAAAGGACTGGAGCAGCGAGGTGGAGGTTTTGTGTCCTAAGCTGTCTGTTTCCCAGTACTGGGCATAGCATTGGTAGAGACTTGCGGATACCATCTGGGTTGTGGGATGCAACTCTACTAAAAAAAAACCCACTGCTGTTATGGGCAGCATCAGCCAAACATCCAGCACCAACATGCCTAAACACAGCTCGGGTGCTCAGCCCAGCGTGGTGCTGCTGTCTAAGAGCTGTGCCTGGGGCAGCTGTTTCCTCATATTCCACTGTTAATTTGGGGTATGGTAGAGCTAGTGCTAGGTTGGGGGTGTGTTACAGTTTCTTCTTTGTCCTATGGTAAGTAACTTACACTTGCAAAGGAGCTAGCAGCCGGTCTGTCTCTTTGACTGTCATTGGGTTTCCTCAGGGAGATTGAGAGGAAATATCTCTTGACGTCCCTTGGTTGACGTGCCTGTTCTGAGACCAACCACAATCTTGGTCAAAGCTCTGTGTGTCCAGGTACTGTACAAGTGTACACCTAATTATCTCTTTTCTTGTAACAGGGAGGGATATTCAGAAAAATGTGTCATGAACAACTACTTTGGAATTGGGTTAGATGCAAAAATTTCACTAGAATTTAATAACAAGCGAGAAGAGCATCCTGAAAAGTGCAGGTAATATAATTGTCAGTAACAGAGCCAATACGTTCCCATTATTTTATTTTCCTTATCTCTTTATTTGAATTTCTTAACTTTTTTCATCCTACAAATGCAAGACATAATAATATGTGAATTTCAATATATGAATCTTGTTTTATCTGTTTTCAGAAGTCGGACAAAAAACATGATGTGGTATGGAGTTCTTGGCACAAAAGAGCTACTGCAGAGAACTTATAAGAACTTAGAACAAAAAGTTCAACTTGAGGTAAATTTTATTTATGGGCAGAATGAGTATTTTTGCTTCTGCAATATGTAGTGAAGAATTTGGGCTTCCTTCTGACATCTTTCAGAGTTCCTGTGTCAGCTCAAGCTGTCCTCAAAGGCACTGTGTAAAAACATGCGAAGTAAGAGGTTGTTCCCCAGGCGTTTTTTTGTAGTAAAATGTCAATACTTAAATATCCCAAAATACCCATTATAATGTTTCTTGTAATTACTGAGTTTAAAAAAAAAAATATTGTATAGATAGGATATGTTTATTACTGTTCACAGCATCAAAGAGAGAGACCAGTTTTTAAGGACAATACCAGAAATGAACATACACTAAACAGAAGGAAGGAGATAAGGAGTCTTAATCCTTCAGATTAATTTTAAACTATCGGAAATCTTGATTACACATACAGGGGGAGCACACAGGTGATCTTAGTCAAAAATTCCTGACAGAAAAGGGGAGATTCTCAATGTACATCACAAGAAGCCCAGCTGCACCAGTAGAGACTTCTTGAATAGGTATTTGAGACAGTCACACAAAAGTAAGATCTCATCACAGAAAAAAAAAAAGGCAGTGTAAATTATCGAAACATTGTTATTTTTTGTCTTTTATGTTCTAACATAAAATGTAAGTGTTCTTCGTGATACTGGGAACTGAAAGGTGATATAAATGATTATCAAATGCAGAAAAAGACTATGAGATTGTTGCAGTTATTTTCACCTGAAGAATATCTAGGCTAGGTTTTGACAGAGAACATACATAATTTCTCTCTTTACTTCATGCTAACTATTTCATATAGAAGTTCATGACACTTGTATGAAGATAACTTTTGAAGTTGAAAGAATAATTTTAAGTTACTAGAACTCATTTCTCACTCCTCTGAGATTTAGGAGGATTTTGTCTGGTAGCAGCAGATTGTTGTTATCTAAGGATTGAGTAATTATCAAGGAATTATGCAGTAGCTAGCAAATATAATGACAGGAAAGAACGTTATGTATACTGCAGATAGAATTCTAATTTAAGGATCTTTTGAATAAGATTCAAATAAGATTCAATAAAGCATTCAAATCTGACCTTTCCATAATTATTTTTGAATGCTCCTGGAAGTAAACCAGGCAGTAGAAATTTCATATTTAGTATTGCCTTGCATAATATTAGCCTTATGCTAAAACATGTGATGAGGTGTACAGTACTGGAAAATTAAAAATACCAATTTCAGGAACAGGAGGCAGACCTCTATAATAGAAATGGCTGTGCAGCATCTGTTAATATCACAGCATATTTTGGATACTGTCACATTTTGACTAAAATGTTAAATTCTGCGTTGTTGCTGAGATGAAATAATAAAAGGACAGAACTAAAAACATTCTAGAAATAATTTAGCATCTCTTACTCCTCTTGATAAAAATGCTACAGATTTTGTCCTTACTTCCTGAGGATTTCTATTTCATTTGTATAATTTGAAGATCCTTCTGTGGGATTGGTAACTTGCGGTAACCTAGCAATCTTTTTTAAATACAACTTCACCCACAAATTAATGATACATAAAGTGACACCTGCATCCAGCATTTATGACCTTGGATTTCCAAATTGCTTCAAAACCATGCTTGTGGCACTGCTGCAGGACCACTTGACTCCCAGTAGAATGGTTTGAGGTCACTGGGCTCACCTCTGCAGGCAGTTGTACTGCTGTAAGTCAAGAGTAACTTCACTGCTGTCTGTCAGTTTACTCTTGGCCATAAGTAGGGTGAGATTGATCTATGTCATCCCATGGTAATGCTGAGTAGGACTTGGAGTTGCTTATGGGTTTTGGAGGATAAAGCAGTAAGAAAGAAGGACTGAATGGTTGGTCATAGGAGCAACCTCCTACCTGCAAAATCAACCACTCCTAGCCATGGCCAGGGTGACAACTGTGGGATCAGTCCTAGATTTGCCTTTGCATTTTCGAGAGGAGAGTGAAGTTATTTTTACAGGAAGACAAGCATACAATGCTAGCAACACTTAAATTTAATTACATGTTCGTGTCTATGCCAGAAATATTCTTGGATATTTTTAAATTTTTGTTTTTCCCCACTTAATGGATTTACCTAAATAATAAGTGTATTGCAGTTCTGGGAATGCTGATATAGGATGGAAGACTAGTTACTGAATGCGTAAAGGAAGCTTTTTGTAATGTCCATGGCAATCTTACTGTGTGTACTCAGGGAGATAGCTTTTTTATTGCAAAAAAAATTTTAATCCTTGATAGGCAGAATATGGTCTAAGTGCATGAGGAATTTCACAATAAGGGATGTGAAAACGTCTCTTTGAAGAGTCTTGGAACACCTCTGCAAAAATTGGTGCTGAGATTGGGGAGAAGAGGTTTGTATTAGAGGTGCTTCACAGCATGGGGGAAATAATCTTGTGTCACACCTATTAATGACTCTCTCCTCCTCTGCCAGCTCTGTTGAAGCTTCACGTGTTAAAAATGGCTGATTACTTTTATCACATTATTTATATACTGAATGAGCTTTTATCCATTACAGTGTGACGGACAGTACATCCCCCTTCCAAGTCTGCAGGGCATAGCTGTGCTAAACATTCCGAGCTATGCTGGTGGGACTAATTTCTGGGGTGGAACCAAAGAAGATGATGTGAGTAACATTAAAGAGAAGTAACCTTCTGGGCAAAACCAGCAATAAATACCATGAACTGCTCTTCTCATTTAATTTTAGTAGTAGTGTATGGTTTGGAAAGCAACTCTTATTCAGGGATGCTGTTTGAGTTTAGATTTTATTGTCTTGTTGATTTTTTTAATTGAAAGTATATCCCATGATTTTTCACTGTCTATTGCCTTCTGTCATGTCCATTCCAGCAAAATGTTCATAATAAGGCTTAGTGTTTTTTTTTAAAATGGCTCTATGAGATAGTATTTTAGAAACTAATTTTATAAATGGAGACACTCTCTATATTGTTTTACAGACTCCTGTAAATAAGGTTTCTCAAATGATAGATTCCTCCATTTGCTATGTTCTAGCAATAAGCAAGCTGGACAAGGAAAATCATTCACAGTCTATACCTGAATTTTCCTCCTGTTCTTCAAACAGCTTTGTACTACGGGATGGTGATTCAGAAAATAAGGACTGATGCATTCAGTGACTGATAATTTAGTGGGGGCACTAATCTGTTTTTTAAATATTATTTTCAATGAGCTTCTAAAATATTTGAAGATATCTTTTTTCCATTCTTCCTCGCATCTCCTAAATGTCTTACAACTTGGAGCAGTCTTACTGCTGCCAGCCACTTCACACACAATGCAACAATTGTAATTGCTAGCAGATTCTCCTAATTCTGTGTGTGTGAGGTCTGAATCACCTAAAACTGCAGTTGCAAAATAGCTTGTGATTTTAATGTAGACAATCCAGGATTTTTTTTTTTTTACAAAATGCTTTTGGTTTGTTGTGAGTTTTTATCCTTTGCTTAATAAAAATATATATGTAAAAGTCACAAAAAATATTTAAACAAGTTTCAATGTCCGTTTCTTATTTTTTGTGTATGTCAGAGTATGGCAGTTAGGTTTATATTTGGCTATGCATATCTAAAGTTTTTATATACTCCCATGTTCATATTCGTAACTTGAAAGAATCTCTAATTTCTGCTCAGCTCCTGTTCAGGGGTTTATTTTTCTGCCTGGACTGCCTCACTGACAGTGAAAATCTGTCCTAGCTGTCATACTGGTATACAGCAAATACGTGTGTCTTAGAGCAGTTTTACTGATATTCTTTGTCTTCTGGTAATCAGATGTGCCAGCAAAGTGACACATTTGTTCTGGACAGAGTTAGGAGCATAATTCACTGCTTTAACGCAGTACTGACTGATCATCAAAGGTGGTGGCGGTGGCCTGAAGTGCTGCTGGTTCTGCTTATTGGGACAAAAGAAAGATGTTGCCTTGACAGCTGCAACTGTTCCTGAAATACTGTCGGTGAGCCAAGCAGGGCAGCTACATGCCGACCGACTTGCGTGGGGCTTGTTTAGGCATGCTTTTTGGTGTCCAGAAGACAGGCTGGAAACATGACCTGCAACAGGAAAGGAGGGAATTGTTTCTTGAACATTGGTCCATAGAGATTTGTTTACTTTAATTTAAAAAAAAAAAGTTGTTTTTCAGTACAGATATGTTTTACTGATGGAGGGTTGTGGTTTGCCTGTCCTTTTGCTAAAATGGAAGCACAAAATAAATCAAATGTTACAAATACTTTTTCTTAACTCATGCAGAACTAGCCCTGTAGATGTCAGTTATACTTGTTAAGGCTGGATCAAGGACTCTCCATACTTTTTACCTTGGAATAACTGAATCACCATCTTTGCTCTTTTCAAGACGTTCACATCCTCATGTGAAAAACAGAAGAATTTCCATGGAAGTTGGAAAAATTCAGATGGAGAAACGTTTTGCTTCAAAACACTCTAGACCCAGCAAAATTGCACTTTCATTCTTTGACAGTTATCTGTTCAAGACCTAGCTGTGCAATCCTGGGATGCTCTGAAGGGAAGTGCCACCTGGATGCAGCACTAAACTATGACAACTGTGCAGTGCAGCCCTTTCCCTGAGAAGCCCTCCTCAGCCTCCTGGCAAAAGTCACCACTCACTGCACTGGGCTGAAGGCTCCTGCTGGCTTGGTGGGCAGCAGGGACTGAAGTCCCTCACCCTGTTCCCCATCCTCTCCCTGCCTGAGCCACTGCTGCAGATGCTATCTGGATTACATAGTCCTGGATCTGCACCCTCTTATTCTTCACCTCCAGGAAATCCTCTGTCAGGGGACAGGATGTGACTAGTTGTGGCTTTTGAGCTCCTTTGAAGAATTTTCTCCAGTCTGGTCTTAGGTGTCTCTGATGCAGCTTACTCTGCCCAAGATGCCAGCTGAGGTAGTCTGAGAGCCACTCAGAGAGGTGACCTCCCTAGCCATTAACACTTACACTTCTCCAGCTGATTTTTCTCCCTTTTTGCTCCCCATTACATATCAGAATGAAATGGTCAAGCTTCGAGCGACCTTAGTGACCTTATCTCCTGACAGACCCTGTTGAACTCCATCCTAAGACTTGTCCTATAGCATGGCAGAATTCCCCTGCAGGACACCAGCTGGCAATGGCACATGCGAGAGTTCCTGCACTTTGTGTAAGCACATGGAAAGTCAGTCTTGGCTGGATATCAGGACATTTGTTCCAGGCAGAAGCGGTTTTCATATTTCCAGTGTATAATAGTATACAGCACAAACAAGATCCTCTTCAGTATGAAAGCTGTGTTTGACAAAGCTGAGAGTGGACTCAGATGTTGATTTTCAGGGAATTTAGAATGTAAGAAGATAAGCACTTCTGAGAAAAAAGACATCATTACTCCTCTTAACTTCAGGAACCTCTTAGATATTGAGTACATTAACCAAGCAGAGATTTGAATTGCCTTTCATCTTGCCTTGAAAAACACTTGTTAGTCTGCACAATGAAACATGCCATCCTTCCTATATAAGGATATGCCTTGTCATTCAGGTATTTGAAATGCTGTTAGTGTTGCTGCTTTAATATTTGCCTACTGTCTTACAGTATCTCACTCTATGACTTGCATGGTTGTTCTATAGTAAGTTAGAGCATTTAAATGTTGAAAACAAATCTGTAAATGAATCTGTGTTTCAATCATACACAGTCTAAGCACTAGATGTACCATCAAAATGGAATATTTTCTTTTCCTTTCAGATATTTGGGGCTCCATCATTCGATGATAAAATTTTAGAAGTTGTTGCAGTTTTTGGCAGCATGCAGATGGCAGTTTCAAGAGTCATCAAACTGCAGCACCACAGGATAGCTCAGGTTTGTTTCTTACTTGAAAGCACGCAATATGGTTGGCAGCAGTTTGGGATGCTGGCAAGTAGTGGTACTCTTGATGACCACCACCCTATACATTAATAAAGCGCTGAAATTGTTTTAATTTTAACGGGTAACAAATTGTCTTCTATGATGAATGATGTAGGAAAGTGCTTCATCCTTGAGACAGTCCTGGAAGGAGGCCACAGCTCCTAGTAATCAACATATTTCAGGTGGCCTGTCAGTTTCATTAGTCTTTATTGCTCTGTGAAATAACATGTTTGTTCTTTTCCAGTGTCGGTCAGTAAAGATCACCATACTTGGTGATGAAGGAGTTCCAGTACAAGTTGATGGAGAGGCATGGATCCAGCCCCCAGGAGTTATTAAGATCATACATAAAAACAGAGCTCAGATGCTAACACGAGACAGAGTATGTGTCAGAAAGTGTGTTGTGAGATACCGTTACTAACATTGATTTCTGTAATAACTTGATTCAGTTATAACATGAACAAAACAGTGCTTACAAAAATGTTTTATAACTATTTATATAACTTAGATAATTATTTACAGTTATATAGTTTCTGTAATAAGCCAGGTGAAGAATTGTTCTTTTGTATAAGTGACACAGCTCTTTGTTAGCTTTTATCAGTTTTATTAGTGCTATCCTCTATTCTTATTAATAGTAAGAAGAAGAATGGTCAAAATTTTAGTGTTCCTTCTCTAGGTGTATAATACGCAATCATATACTGGAAGTTTTAGCAAAGTTCTACAATGTCCATTTTTCAGAATAACTTTCTGCTAGATTTATCTCCTGTTTGTCTCTGTCCTGCTAATCCTCCCTCTCCCCCATGACCCAGTCTCAGACAGAAGAGACACAAGTGGAACCTAGTCAGAAAGCCGCTGGAGAGTTCACACTTGTCCAGGATTATTTTGTGAAGGCTGTGACTGCCCCTCAGTTCTCCCTCCACTAACTTGATGTTGAATTTAGGGTGCAGTTAATGGCATTTGAATTCTACTTTAGTAAATTTGTTACTTTTTCACACTATTTTTTAGGTTTGAATCCTGTATTTGTTTCAGATTTGGATTTTGCTATCCACACAAAATGTGCTTGTATTATCACAGGCTTTGAGTTCTTATTGTTTTGGAAGACCCTTATTGAGGATGACAAAAAGAGAACTTGAAAAGAAAAAGTAAAGTGACTTGTCCTCTATACTAAGTTTAAAAACATTGAATGTCATTTTATTATTTATACAGCTTTTATTGTTTATATAAAATTAAAATGAAATTTGAAAGTTGTTTGTTAAATTAACTAAAATTTTATATAAAACATAAGATTAAATTGTAAAATAAATAAGAATACTCTGAGTGCTGTGAACTGATTGTATAATTCATTTCGATTAGGCCTTTGAAAGCACCCTGAAGTCTTGGGAAGACAAGCAGAAGTATGATTCCTGTAAACCTGTCATTCGATCTCCCTTGTACCCTCAGCAGGCTGTTGAGTTGGCTACAGAAGAAGAAGTTGCACAGATCCAGCTGTGCTCACAAGCTGCTGAAGAACTTATTACCAGGTACAGTAAAATTAATAAGTTTGGATTGGCAACCTAGACACCATGACTGAATTATTCATGCAAATGCGTTCATAGACTTAGAAGTCTATATTTTCCCTGCTTTTTTTGATTAATATTTGTTGCCATTATAAGTTATTTTATTTTTAAAAAGTTATTTTATTTTTTACTTGTTTATGTATGCTTTTCTTATGTATTTCTGTAATTTCATTTTTGTGTGTTTATGTATTTTTTTTCTTGTGATGACTGGCTTTCGGAAGGAGCAGTGGAAATGGAAGACTAGAAAGCTTCTCTGCAGAGAGGCTTTTGATTGAAAATTCTTGTTTTACGCAGAAGCAAAAGTATATTTATTGGGAAAAGAGCCCTTAGAAGTCAACTTTAGAAGTCAACAGTGTGAATGTATCCACTTGACCTTAACCTCTCCTGACCTTACTTCTTAAAGCTTTGTTACTCGCAATTTCAAAAAGATGAGCACTTTTCAATAAACCTGAAAGTTTTCTTAAAATATTGTACAAGTAAACAGTTAACACACCAACATTCAAGGAGCCCAAGTTGCCAGATAAAATCTCCATACCTTTTTGCATTCATCCACTCATTCATTGTTATTGCAGTATTTCATTCCTAATGCTCAAAATGCTGTCTTTGTCCCCCTGGACACTTCAGTAATTTATAAGGGTTCAGATGATAGTGAGCTGATAGTAGAAAACTGATCTCACAGCCTTCCTTAATGTCAAGAACTACTTTCTGCGTAAGATGCAAGTATTTTAATAAAGAAGGCACTTGAGTTTCACAGAAAAAAAAATGAACAAACCTAGATGTTTTAAGACAAGCATTTTTTAAAAATCAGAACATTTCATAAAGCTGCTACTCAGTTCACTGTGCTGACAAATTGTCTTAAGCATCAAAATCAGTTCCTGGAGTATCTGTTGAGTTGCACTGATAATATAAGAAAAGAACTGAAGAAGTACATATTATTTTTATACTGTACTGGTGACTTAAATAGACATGGAAGAATAATTTAGATTACAAATTACCCAAAGTGAAGTTTAGCCAAGACCGCTTAAAAACTTTACTGTTCTAGAGATGGTCCTGAGGTTGTAATTATAGCTGGACCTCACATAATCTCAAAAGTTTGCAGCCAATTTTAGTGTCACATCTGAAGGATGTGCTTTGTGAAATAGGTGTAATGGCTTTTAAAGTAACTTGAATTAAGTTTTCTTAAGGTGCTAGGGTTTTCCTCTCTAGTTTATTTGAATTAATAGCCCCAGCATTTTTTGGTACAATTTTTGCGTAGTATTTGTGTTCTAAGGCAAGTAAATGTGTCTTAGGATTTCAAATCATCTGTATTATGGATATCATTTATATGAGGTGCTGTAGTGCTTGAAGAGATACTTGTATTTCAATTTTGTTGTAAAAGACTATTTTTTTAAAAGTGTTTTGTAAAACATCTTGGTATATTTTCTCGTCTGATAATGCTGTGTACTCTTAAGAATTATTCTTTAAAGGAGGTAAGAAATATTTTTCTCTTTTTTTATATTTTTATAGAATCTGTGAAGCTGCAAAAATACACAGCCTCTTGGAGCAGGAGCTTGCTCATGCTGTTAATGCGTGTTCACATGCATTAAATAAAGCCAACCCAAGGTTTCCTGAGGTAAAGGAAGGACAGAGATTTATGTATAAGTAAATAAGCTGTAATATCTGTGTGCATAAGCTTGTGACATGGGAGCTGTGTTGTACTCCCTGTCCCCATATTAAAACAAGATGGATGATAATTCTTGAAGTTTTTTATAAAACTTCTAAAAATTCATATACATACTCATTTTTAAATGGAATTGCTTAACAGATGCTTAACAGATGAATGTATCTTCTCCCCTTTTTTTGCCACTTTTTCTAAGGTGAAATTAAAGGGAAAGATACTTCTGATTCTGAAAGTGCTGCTCTGTATAGCAGTGGGGAGTCTCAGCCCTTCACATGCACAGGGAAACACCCCATAGCTGATGAATTTGATAGAGATCATGCTCAGTGATTCTGAAATTTATTAATAATACCAGGAATGGGAGTTAAGAGAGGTGCCTTTTTATGGAAGAGTATTAACGAGGAAAGTCCCCTCCTGATGTTATATCAGAATGATATCTGGGAAGGCAGAAGATGCCTTTTCTGCATTCATCATTGTCCTCCCCAGCTGATATTCTCTTTTGAGAACATTGGATGGTAGAAATGGACATTAATGGCACTTAAAATGTGGACCTTGTGGGTTTTGTTGCAGGGAGGAGTAAGCAGTCAAAAGGGAAATAGGGTGTTTGGATTAGGGGCATGGTAAAAGTATGTAGCTTTTTGGAAGCAGTCAAGAATTTGCTTCATCTGCAACGGAGGTCTGCAGTCAGAGGAGTTTATTAAATCAAGTGAGGTGATGTGCTAATGCAGCTCTGAGCATGAATAAACCAAACTCAGGTCAGCAAACAGCAAAACAGTAGGCAAAGTAAGCTCACATCTGCTTGCAGAGCACTGTGTATGCATGTCCCCAGACACAGAGTGGAGGCATGACAAAGGCTGAACAAATGCCATTACTACATATAGATTACTTCTTGTGGATGCATTCATAGAAATTTTCCTGCTTAATTGTTATCCAAGTGCTATGCAAAGAATGCAAATGGGGTGAGGGGAAATGAGTTTCCTGGTTTCTGTCTTCATGCTTGACAATCTGTGTGTTTGCAAGGATTGGACCCAAAAAGATTAATTAGGTAGAGGTTGTCTATCTCTAACCTAAATTTACGTATTGTAAATATATTAGTTAACCTTTGCTTAAAATATGGCTAGCAGCTTACTTCTAAGGCAAGGTGAACAAGGCTAAGGGTAAGGTAAACAATTTGGACCAACACGCCTCGTTAAATGAGGCCCATAACTTTTCTGCTGACCTTTGTCATCCATGAAAATGGTCACTTGGTGATCTTCAGGATTGTATATGGTCATATTAAATTAAGTTAGGGATAAGACAGTAAATAAATACTACATTTTTGTTTTCTGTTCTCAGTGCTGAAAAAGTTGTCAGCATAGAGCTAAATTGATGTATTTCTCCTAGGAGAAGATGCTTAAGATCTGTGGTGTAAGCCCAAAGTACTTATTTTCAGTCTGACTTGCATCACTTCAAATAATTTTTATGCTGCTTATTCCCCAGAGCCTTACCAGAAACACTGCCATGGAGATAGCTGTCAATGTGAAGGCCCTACATAATGAAACTGAATCTCTGCTAGTAGGAAGAGTTCCTTTGGTAAGGTCACAAAATACATGGTTTTATTTCCTCATTCAGATTATCCGTGATTTGTTCTTCAGTGATTTTTTTAAATCGGCGCAGGATTTATGACATGCTACAAAGCAGCTCTGTAAGGCCGATTGGAGGATATTACACTGCATTTGTGGTTTGGATCAGAATGAGTTATGAATTCTTGTCCTAGGTTGGCATCCATCTTCAGATATCTAAAAAGTCATTGCTTGGTCTCTTCTTTTTTAATTGTCAGTGAAGAGAAATTACTATCCCTGTTGAGACTGATTCACACTCAACTGTCTTGGAGGCCTATCTTAGAAAAAGATAAATCATCTTTTGGAGATTTAGCATTTAAGAGAACTTCTGGAGTTTTATTACGTGACCATCTTCAGAGTTTAAAGAGAACCTGGGGTGAGAACTGCTCAGACTCATGCATTCAACTTCTGCAGATCTGAACTGAGCAAGTAAATCTCACCCTTGTTCTAATATCTGGCAGGAATTATTTTATAACCTTTAACTGGTAAGGGTTCAGTAGACCTCTGATGGTACTTGCAGACACTGCACCTCCTTCGTCTAGTGTTTCTGTGCCTAAAATGATGAAGACTGCTCAAGAATTGTTGTACCTGGGTGCATATTTAGAAAATTTCTATATGTGACATTGCGAAGAGAAGGATGTCAGGTTTTCTGTGCAGGTCCAGTTTTACATTAAGATGATACTCAGTAGGAACAGTTACATTTTCTTCAGATTCAAAAGCAGATTTATTAGTAATTTAGTATTTATGTAAGTGTTATGTTTAAACATGGATATCAATAGGAATGTTTTCATTTAGCTGAGTTGGGGTATGAAACTTACTGGTGCGGGTTCACATACCTTTTTATACAAGTGATAAGTGGTATGAGTATTCTACAGTAACCAAAAGTTAATATAGTCTGAAGGCTAATAACCATTTAAGTTCTATAAACAGGCAAAGATTAGGGTCATATAATCTATTTTATGAGCTTTTAGCAGGAAACATTATTCATTAGAAGTTTTTGTCTAAGAAAAGGAAAAAATATCTTCTGTATTTTTCAAATTGCTATTACTAATCCCCCATATTTCAGATTGAATGCGGAATCAAAATAGAGAAATTTGTTTAATAGTTGAGGAAGAGGAATGAGAAGAAAAGTTTAAGTTGGTGATGCCATACTAGGACTAGTGTAATTTATCAAGGCAGTCTGGAAATAATGCTATTATGGAAACCTTCCCATTGACACATTACCTATTCTATAGCCAGTTGTGATCTCATTGTGTTGTCAAACTGGTCTCTTGTTCAGGCTCCAAAGCTTAATTCGATTCATTTGTCCATTTCTGATTTTTACATGTTGTACTTCTGCTTCTCATTATGGTCTGTGCAAAACATCTTAATGAGTCTACGTCAAACCTGTTTTTTAATAAAAAGGCCATTTGGAAGATACAGAGATAATCTTCTGGAGATGTCCGTTGCACTCATTTGACGTCGTGCTTGTTTCAAATAGCATTTAACGGTCACAATAACAAGGCACCCTGGTTAACCTTATTGCCATATATTCTACAAATTCTGAAGCTGCGTGTATCTTGGTCCCTCACTCTATTAAAACAGACAGATAACATGCAAAGTGTTGCTTGATGCATCAGCCACTGCCATTGTATGCTGGTCTCCAGATTATCTTTCTTCTCTAACAAAGACAGACGTTCTTTTTTAATATCTTCTACTTTTTTTTTTTTTTGCCCCTTCAATTCTCCCTTACTCCTGTCTTTTGTGATCAAAGCCCCTGATAGCAGTAAATTTGATGCCTTTGTTGCATATACTACTTGGTAAGCTTTTTATTTGGCTGCCATTTAGGGCTCTTGAGTTTTTCTGTTATGGCTCCTGACGGAGACAAAAGAAATATAAATACATATACATAGACTGGGATTCTTGCCACCTCTTGTAAGATATTTTTAACAAAGTTCATACAACAGTATTATCTGGATGACATCCAATAATGAATTAGCTATAAATACCATTTTTAGTGAAAAGATAAGATGGGATAATGAAGTTGATTTGTGGACTCTCCCAGATGATTATGGCTCAAATACAGTTTGGAAAAAATAAATACTATGTTTTGTCTAGATATTTTCCAAAGGCGCTATTTCTATGTTTGCCTTTTAAAAAGTGTTTCCAGTCTGGAACAGAGCACAATTTTCCAATGTATTAAGGGAGAAGTATAACAGAATGTTTCATTTCAACTGAATGAAATTATCTGAGCTCACTGAAATAAAATATATCCATATTAAAAATTTCATTTTGGAAGGAATTGAAAAAATCCTTTATTTTCATTGTTTCATTCATAGAGTTAATTTCCATCTTGGAAACAAGAAGCTTTTCCAAGATGTTGTAGGAGGAGAATTTACCCTATTTTGCTGACTCTTCCTTTACCAGAATTGCAGTATTGTTTTGGGTTTATTTCAGGAGCAATATTGCCAATTTATACACTTTCTCACCATAAGGTGAGACTTTTTTGTCGCCAAGCAAAATGTTATCCTTTGAGAATCAAGCAATTAGATGTAAGTGCTTGTTGAGAAAGACAGAACTCTCTGCTTCATTCAGTTATAGAAAGTAGATGACTTAAATATTTTAAAAAATTAAAATGCAAGAAGGTTGTAACTTCTTGAAAGACAAGTGGGTCTTCCACTGTACTCCAAATTAACTGAACTGTTCAACTTGAAAAATAGGGAAGACAAAAGAAGGATCAGAATCTGCTTATGAGCACTGAATTCTGTGAACTGTAGAAGAGAAAATAACATGATAGAAATAGGGATCTTATATTTCCAGTATTACTATACTAAACAGCAATGTCTTAGTAAAGATGGTCTCTCCTTTGAAAGGTGGTGACATATGCAAACTACTGAAGCAAAGGAAGGAAGTTTTTGTTAGGTAGGATAAATTAATGTGGGCTTGTAATTTATCACCAAACCCCAACAACGTCAAAATCTTTTTCCAGCACTAGAGATCAAAGCTTCTCTTACAACTCCATTTAAAAATGCATTCACTAAGATAACTTAATTAAATCCTTTCAAAAGGATATTCTGCACTGCTTTGAGACTACTTTTACTTCAAAGAGAGAAATAGATGTTCGGATTGCTAATAAAGCAATCCCTAATAAAGGGATTCTAGCTCGTTCCAGAATTCAACCCTTTACCTCAAAATGGTGTTTCAGCAACTCCAGATGAGCCCAAAACAGCTTTGCTATGGAACAGAACAGATGCTTGCCTTACACCTTCCTCAGAGGTTCAACTCACACAACAGCTGCAGAACAGTTTTCAGACCAAGTTTTTAAGGAAGATTGGTACCTCCATGGGGTTCTCAAAATTCCTGTAGGTCAGGAACTCACAAGCTTTTTACACTGCCACCACTTTCTTTTCCTCTTTGGCCTTCACTGATGACTCTGTATTTTTGTCTCCCCTCTGGGGCTGCAGTCTTGTCCATCTTCCATGCCTAGTCCGCATTCTTCCCACCCTTAGCCTGCAGCAGTGGCTATCGCTCCATCTCTCACCTATTTAGGTGTAGTGCAGGTATTGTATCACCATTGGAAGACCTTTGGGAATGGAGCATCTTTGGCAAGATCCATTTCCTCTTACTTGACTGTGAAAGAGTGATCTGTCATATGATGACATTTGCAGATAACTCTGGCTTACCACCATCTACTCAAATTTTTTTACATCACCTTTCATACTCTTCATATATTTCCAGGCTCTTGTTCTTCCAGTCATGTTTTATCTTCCTTGTGCTGGAAGATTCAATTTCTAATGTTGTGTGCTAGTATCAGTGTTATCAGATAACTTTTAGTCTATGAAGACTTGTGTGTGTTGAATTATGATTGACAGTTAGGTCTAGCTGATCTGCACTGAAGTCTCAGCTGTCTCAGTCATCCCTTTGTAGTTGGGACCATACTAAATGTAGTGTCAGGGTGGTCTGACCCATCTCTGAAGGAAAATCTGTTGTCACTGTTCATTTACATTTGCCACAGAGTAGTCATTTTGTGTGTAGTAACAACCTATCTAGATTTAAATGCTATATCTTAACAAGACTAAAAATACTATTTTTCTGGCCTGTTGTTTATAAACAGCAATTAGAAGCTCCCCATGAAGAGCTGTTGCCTGACGCTTTGCACAGTGTGGAAATAGAGTTGAGAAAACTTGCTGAGATACCTTGGCTTTATTATGTTTTTCAACCAAATGATGACGAGGTGAGTTTGATTAATATGTCCTGTTTCTAACTGAACTTAATTTTCTTTTGATAGGGAAGAGTAAGTTAGAATCTCTTATGATCCAGAGAGTCAATTTCAGTAGTGATGCTTGATCCTCTGTCTGCTGTGAACAAGTTTCTAAGATTAGGGCTTTTTTTTGTCTTTTGTTCCCTTTTGTGAATGTAAAGTTTTTGAATGGTTATTTAATAAATGAAACAAGTATAGAGTTAAATCCCAACATTATTCTTTACAAAAGTAAAAGTTGGTATTAGCTTTTGAGATTAACTGTGAACTACCATCTCAAGCATGTAATTTCACTGGTGTTTTCTGTTAATTAAAGGTAACTATGCCTCTTCTTTCATGCAGGATCCCCCTCTGGATTATGCTAAAAGAAACAACAGAAGTACAGTGTTTCGCATAGTGCCAAAGTTTAAAAAAGAAAAAGTTCAGAAGCAGAAGACCAGCCCTCAGCCTGGTATGTGTTTTGAAATTACAAGAAAAATTGTTGCATTTGGGGAAAATGTGATTCTGTGTGTTTTTTTGTAAGACCTGAAATGGTGCACTCTACCTAAGAGTAAAGTCAAAGAGAAAAGCAGCTAAGCTAACTGGCATCTTCGTTAAGATGAAGATTTCTTTCAGTGCATTTAGAAAGTATTCAGTAGGACCCCAAGACTTTTAAGTAAACCAAAGAACTACTGCGAAAATATGTATATAGTTTTATCGTGCGACAGCGAAGACGCAGGTCCTGGTGGTTGCATTTGATGAACTCATAGCAATACAAGTCATAGGTAAACACATTTGTTTCCCTGTGAAGCTCCAGTTTAGGTTTTTCAGGTTAGTTTCAGAAGGAATGCAAGAGCTTTTATTACACTGGTTTAATTAACCAGTTATTCCTAAATTTCAGATGGGTTTTAAGTTCAGCGAGTAAGACAAATCAAACAAAAAGCCATGATAGTCGATTTTTTTATTAGAAGAAGTTGAACAAACTCCACTCTCCTCTCTTCCTACTCTTATCCATGAACTTACTTCCTTAAGATTATGTCCAGGAGTTAATTAGTGATCAGATGGTCCTAAAACTGTTTCTACATCTTTGTCTTTTTAATGGACAGTTGGTCAAAATCTGCAGAATCTTACAGTTGTTGATCATAATTTAGATTTCAGATTAGATTTCAGATTTTGCTTCACTGTAAACCTAATCAGCATTGAATGAAGTTGCAAAATTATAGCAATAAGTAGCATAACCTTTTTTTCAATAAATGTGGTCTTGTTGGGACTAATGTGGGCAACTAACCTTAGAGAACAATGTTTTACAGAGAGCTTATTAATGGGCTATGAAACACAGTAGCTTAAAGAATACTTGTTGCATTAATCAAGAATACTAGAAAACGTTAATTAAAACTGGACTTGCTTGCTGCCATTGCTATATTTGAGGTATGGTTGATATTTTAATTTTACATCTTAATTAGTTTTTGAAGGCTTCTTCTCTCCCTGGATGACTACTAATAAATTAATGGAATAAATCAGAACAGCATTAGACTTTGCATCACTGATCCTAAGACGATTTAATGTGAATTTGTTGGGACGTGAGGTTTAAAGGCTTTACTGAAGAAATGGGAGTAAAGCTGAAAGCATGGCTGCAAAGCAAAGAACCCCAACTTTGTTTAGATACTTTCTCATGTTAACTGCTAACCTGTAACCTGCATGTAAAAAGAAAATTGTCAGTTTTTGTGGAAATTATACCTCTAACCTTTCCCTTTGCTAGCACGGCAATTCTACTCTGTTTTCCACTCTCTTTGGCCTAACCTTTGCTTGTGATGCATTTGAGCATGTAGAAATTAAGGGGGTTTTGCTCTTAACTTTGGTAGTTCAAAAATGGGGCACAGATGAAGTTGCTGCTTGGCTGGATCTGCTCAGTTTGGGAGAGTACAAAGAAATCTTCATCAGCCATGACATCCGAGGCTCTGAGCTTTTACATCTGGAAAGGCGAGATCTTAAGGTATTTCCTTTGTGCTACTTTTCTGCTATTGACCATTTTCTTTGACAAAACAACAACCAACTTTTCTTCTTTCCCTGCACTTGTTTTGTGCTTGTAGCTTGGCTTACACTGTGCAAATATGCAATAAACTAATATGCGCTGTCCTTTGGCCTGAGTTTCTGAAGTGCTGACTTGTACTCGCAACCAGGAATGTCTGTTATCTGAAATTTCCTTTCTTTGCACTTTATAGAGAATGATAGCATTATAGTTTTGTGTCAGGAGGCATAGGAAAAGCATGTTTGATATCTTAGTGACATCAGTGTAATACACTGTTATCTTCAAGAATTGACCATTTCCATTAAACAGGATCAGCATGGATCAGTTGAAGGTGGTGATAATAATTTTGAATCTGTCTACTGCAAGGTCATCAGCTATGAGCAGCTGACCTGCTTTAGGTGATTTATTGTATATATATTGGATATAGTGGGTGTGAGAGAGAGAAGCAGCTTAATAAATTGTGGCATTGGACTTAACAGTGTTGGTGTGTGTTTGTCAAAATGGACCTCTGCAATAGCTTTTCTCATCCCTCACCAACCTCTGCCTGATTTTTGCTGCATAGATTTAAAAAGAGTACTTACTTTTGTCTCCAAAATTGTAACACTTTCATTCTCTGAGGTCAGATTGAGAAATTTTGCAGGGAGAAATGTTACCTAGCAGTCTGAGGCTGTTATTTGAGCTTGCTGGTCTTTTTCAAGGATGATTTAAGTGCATCCATTATATGTAATAGAGGCTGTATCTTTGGGGATTCATTACATTACTTTTTCCGGGAACTCAGTAGTAATGAGTTCTTGATAATGTGTTTTGCAACTGCTTTTAGCACATAAGAGAGGAAATAGGATATTGTATAAATTGCAAACATTTAGATTTAGAGTGCAAGTCATTGCTCTAGCCACAGTGCAGTAGGCTGCAGATAGAGGCAATACTTCTATACAAATGTGCCATTTTTTGTAAAGTTTTTTATATAGTATGAAATCCTGATGTTGTAAAGCAGTGCTTGCATTGTGTGACTGTTGCAGGAGAATGCAGCTGCTGAAGATGGCTGTTTAAGATGATCTGTTTGGCTGTTTTGTATTATTTTACCCTTTGGTATTAAATCATCTAAGCTTCTTTCCATGGAAGTTAAATTCCTTTCTTTCAGGATAGTTCCTGACGTGGCTAGGGACAGTTTTAGGACAGTCTCTCCCTGCCAAAATCTAGAAACAGAAAACTGTCCAAGCAATCCACCACAATATTCCAGTGATGGATGTTGCAAGTCCCTGTTGTGAATGGGCACTGAATGAATTTAGAATTTAACTTGGAAACTCAGCATCACAAAATGCCTAGGTTTGCTACAATGTTAAGAAATCTTTAAAAAAAATCAAGATGTCAAATTTGTTGGAATAAATGCTGGTGGGTAAGATCAGTGTTAAACTAGACGCAGCTTCTGGCCATGCTTCATTTTTTATAGGTGCCAATTTGACTGCAAGCCCAGAAGACTGGCACTTCAACCAAGTAAATATCTGCACCAGAGTAATCTGTTATCCGTGTTGCTAAGACTCCTGCTGATTCAGCATAAATAAAACCCCATCACAAAGGCCTACACCCTGAAATATCTAAAAGTTTGTCTTAGATAGAGCCTACACAGAGACAGAATTTTACTGTCCCCTCTATCTAGTGCTGCCTGGAAGCACGTATGCAGGTTTTAAATTGCTCAGCATAGCTGGGAGAGGAGTTGCTCTACGCCAGTTGCCAAGGGTACATCCTGTGCTAGCAGAGCTCTTGCTCTAGAATCACCCCATCTGCTCGTTAGCAGAGCTGAGAGCTTCCAGAGCAGTGCCACGGGCAAGGCAGGCCAGGCTGCTGGCCAAGCATGGCGTGTGCTCTGTGTAGCAACGCTGAATTTAAGTAGCAGAGTTGAGCACTCGTCCTGTTCATGACATACAGGGCATGATCTCTGCAGGAAGGCCAATTAAGGATGGCTCAGGGACAGTGCAGTTTGCTGGCCAGTGACCTGAATCAGTGTCAGGATGTGTAACGTGGTACCTAGAAAATGTGGAACATGTCACAAGCTGCCTTGCTACCTTTTCCTCCCTTTGGCTATCAAGGTTTGCGGATGAGTCTTCAGTGCTCTTGCGAGCTATAATCTGTCTGCAGCCTCTCCTCCAGTGCAAGGCTTGTGCTTCCAGCCCAGCTAAATGGGCTCGCCATTGATTCACAAGCTCTTAAGTCATGGGCAATAGATTTACCTCTATTACCTCTCATGTCTACAACAGGAAAAATCGTTGCCTGTTTTAATTGAATCCTCTGGGCCCACCTTTCTTTCTGTGGTCTAAAGCAGAGATAAAAAGCAGTACGGAAAAGGATTTGATGAAACTTTCTTCCTTTGCACCCATCACTGAAATACATCAATGCGTTGACTAAAGAATTGGACACCTAATTATATTTCTGCATAGCTTGTGGATCCCACTCTCGGTTAGCTCTGTGTGTGGCAACTGACAAATGGAGAACGCTTCCAAGATGAACTGGACACTGCTCTCCACCCAGCCCCTGTAGTAATACCTTTCTCCAGCCTTCTATACTAGATTTTATTTAGGGGGAATCTTAGACTTCTACACCCATTTGATTTTCTTTCACTTGGGGAAAGGCTGGGCAGTGAATTATGAACTGTGCTGTAAAAACTGTAGAAAGCAAGGTTAATGGTTTTTTTTAACCTTTTATAAGCAAACTCATTGAAAACTAGACTGATTTTATTTGAAATAAGTGCTAGCATTCCTAGCATCGATAACCTTGTTCCTATGCATCCAGCTTAGTGGTATCAGAACTGCAGCACATTTGGTAGGATTAGGGTGATGTCACCTTAGAGCTCCATAGCAATGTTGGTTTCTTGGAGAAAGGGTTTCCATGTCTCGTTTCAGTTTAATCAGCAGCACCAGTCAAGCTGAAGTCTGTGTTGAGGACTGTGGCTTTTCATCTCGGTGTTATGCAGTAGCATGTTTTGAAAAAGTTTTTCCACGGAAAATGTTTTGTTAGATTTGTTAGACTCCAGGCATGCTAGATGGCTTTTTGACACTGGGAATGCAGAGTAGGTTTCTCATCTGGACGATGTTACTATTAAGGAGTGTTTATATAAATTTTTTGGTAGTATTACATTGGTGGTATGCTTGGCTAAAATCTGTGGGGCAAACCTGGAATAAATGGGTTCTTGGTTAAGCAGACAGCAATCACCATAATATAATGCAGACAAAGAACTCCTGAAAGCTGTTGCAATAATTTTTATCAGCTTTTTCTTGCCCACCTTTTTTTTTTCCTCTGAGAATTTTTTGAACCTTATCTGCTGAATGCCTAGAGGTGTCAAAGTGGGTTGGGAAAGCAGAAGGAGAGGCAATCCTGTAGTTTTAAGGCCATAGCTGAGGAAAAATAAAGGCTATTTTCTTCCTTAGACTGTGGCTGAAGTCTTGTCTTCAAAATGATATTTTAGTCAAATTGAATTTTTGTTAATTAGATATCAATTACACTGGGACAGATTATGTAGAGCACGATGAAACTCATGCATGCACAAAAATGCAGACATCTTTGGGGATCTTGCTTTTTTGAATAATGCATGATATGCTGCTGCTTTAGTCTGAGATGAGAGAATTTCTGCAAACTTTCCTGAATCAGTAGTAAACTGAGAATACTAGGTAATGTCTAGTGTCAGGAATGCATAAATCTTAATTTCCTCCAAACCAAACCATTACACAAGAATAAAAATTAGTTTATTTTGTTGGTTGGCTTTTTTTTTTTTTTTTTGCCTCTGGAAGTGTGTCAGAACTTATTAAAAGGTCCCAAAAACTGTGGTCGGACTCTTGAGGCTTGCTGTTCTGATCTACACTACAGCAACTTGAAATGGCACAGAAATAAAATTGAAATCTCTTGCCTCTGAAACATAGGTAGTGTTGATGATACTTTGTAAAGCTTGATGGAAAAAGTCGTTGACGCTTCTGGGAATTTTATAATATGATTCTTTCCTCTGATCTTTGAGGTCTGGAAGCATCTTGCTATGTTGCTTATCCAACAGAAGTTCTACTCATGAAAAATGTTTGTTCTGAAGAATTTGCAAGTTCTTAACCTTTAACATGTGTGGCTTCTTGTGGTTTGGAAAGCATCCTGATGGGTTTTTCCTTATGTAGAATTTCCTCCACATAGCAACTAGGCTATTTCAGTAGTTTCAGTAGTTATGTATGGTTTTGATTCATTGGAAAATTAAATTTAGCATAAATTTATTCTCCAAATCAAAGATGATAAATGTTACTCTCATTGTGGGAAGAGTTTAACAACTACTGCCCTACATCAATTCTCTTAACTTAAAAAGTAGTACTATTTGTTTTTATAAGTGAGATGTCTGTTAGCAGAAACAAAATATAAATTGATGTGATGCGGGAATCAGAAGGTTTTTTTCAGACAGGTTTATGAACAGCACTTAATTTGGGGGCTTTTATGAACATGTCTTGAACACTTTAGTGCTGCCACCTTTGTGCCAAAGGTGGTCACATATTTATAGTACTGCCAGTTTTCTACTAAAGAAATTGGGTTGGTTTTTTTCACCTCTGACATAACCAGAATTAGCTCTCTGAAAATTAGTCCACTTGTTTAATCTGTGCTGTGCTACCTTTACAATAAAAATTCATGCCAATCTTACCACCTCTTTCTTGCTTTGGAGAAATGCAAAGTGAAGTGCAGATTTCCTGAGGTTTCTGTAGCTGTAGAGAGGTAGATACAGTCTTTGTGTAGAGTACGTATAGAATATTTCATTCAAATTAATTTTTCACTCTGTATGAGAATAATTATTTCAAGCTGCTTAATTACACCTCATTTCCTTGTAATATCTTCGTAATGGCAAATCTTCTATTAAAATGAAAGGATTTCTATTTCAGAAGAACAGGTAGTGAAATTTATACTAAGATATTTTTTTATTTAATCACAATCTATTTGCATAAGGTTTATTCTACAAATAACTTGTACTTGAATCTGTCACTTGCTCAACATCACTAACACCAGGATCTTAGAGTTTTTCAAAGCTGGGTTTTGCAGGTAAGGGAAGCAGATTTCCACCAAACTGAGATGACAATTCATTAGTGCACTTGGGGATCATTAACACAGCTGGGCATCCCATTCTGATCCTCTGACCACTGGACCAGTCAAAATAGAAAAAGGATGATGCTAAAGCTGTTATTAATGCTGGAAGAGGTTTGCTGCAAAAACTTATTGTCTCTTGTCACTCATATGGAGATGGGTCCCAGAAACCAATATCAGAAACATTTCAGCTGATGTGATTCCTTTAGTGGTGGCTACAAGGAGATTAACGCTTGTGCTTTTTACTTTTTCCTTTGGGATATGACTGTCATGTTTCTGAGAATTTTTCTTCCAGCTTTCTAATCGATCTATGTTAGGAGACATAACCTTTTTAAAATGAAAAACAAATGCTTACCTTTTCTATTGCTCTCTAAAGGGAAGTTGTCCTACATGCCTGGAGCTGTTAAATCCACTTTCCCTTGAGATACTGGGGATGTGTGTGTTTGTTGATTAAATCTGACAACACAGGGCCTCAGATCAAATGACATTGCTGGACAGAAGTTCTAATCCATCATGTCCTACCAAGCATTTGATTGCTGTATTAGAGAGGAGGGGGAGATTGTTCTTTTTTGCCAGAAATTGTGCAAGGTTTTTGTATGTAGAAGTCAAGTGAAAGATGTTTTTGACAGATATTGCAGTGCCTTGGGTTCTCATGATTGCAGGTAAGTAATTTTCTGTCTGCAAGACAGAAAGATTCACTGTATGCTCTAAGCAATTTTTTTTGTTAGGCAACACTTGCTAGTGACATAGAATCTTTTCCAGTTCGTGTTGATTGAAGTGAGCACATCTGTTGCATGGCTAGATCATAATCGATGGGTGTTTTTTTCCTTTTTGTAAATAAACTTCCTTCTGTTTCTTTTTCTCTTTTTTTCTCTTTTTTTTCTCTTTTTCT